>JAQFVV010007847.1:0-54842 GCA_028023455.1 Epiperipatus broadwayi
GCTGAATTATTATAGAACTAACCTAACGTAGAGCTATTATTATTATTTCATAATTCCATTCAGAGCTGGAAATTTAGGATTAATTCCAAACTTTATTAATAAATTCAGGTAAGCTTTAACAATTTTTTTAATTTCTCAAAATGTGTTTATCCAAGCATTTCAGATGTTTGAAGCACAATATACTAATTTAGAAACTTCGCTGACAACAATAACATTAACTCTTTTAAATATAAGCATTGTCCATTTTCAAAGTGGATTTGACAATTTCAATAACAAGTGAGTAAATGAATTTATCCAAGCAACATGAGCATCTAAAGTATAATGTAGATTAACATGAAAGAATATTATTAAATTAGCAATATTTCTTTTTAATTAAACAACACTTTAATCTTGAACCAAAACTTTAAATTATTATTCCGTTTTCTTCTCCTTTACACTAATTTTCTTAGTATTGTTAAATACAGTAATGCGTTCTATAATAATGACACATTGTTTCACCCAGTCCTACATCAAAAAGATTCAGAGTTAATGTTCTATAGGTCAGAAATTTTGAGATGTTGCATATTCATAATAAGTGAGCACACACTCATTTTAAATAATAATAAAATTGATATTACAAATTTGTTTTCATTTAAAAAATATTTTACAAGAAGTTTTATTCCTTACTTTTCTTTCTTGAGTCTTATAATCCAATAGACTTCCCACCAAAAAAAAAAAAATATATATATTTTCCTTATTTGCATATTTTAACAAAACACAATTCAACACTAAAAACATATTTGGGGGAATTTACAACTTATCAATTAATTAAACTGTATTAAACTTAGTTTAAACCACTTTCATACCTTATAAATCCGCATTCTCTAAATGACCTTTTTAATAATACCAATATAAAATTATAACAAGTTTTAAACTACATTTATCTTAGTAAATATGAAAAACTATAGGAAAAATTAATTAATGATATGATTAACCACACCTTGAATTATGTCATACTGAAACCTCAATCATAACGACTTTATAATATCAAAATAAAATATGATATTCTAAATAAATATATAAATAACATACTCTGAACAAACATATGTGAGAAAAAAAAATACCTTGTTTTTCTTTTAATTGCATATTTATTTAATTTAAGTTGAATTTATTTAAAAAAAAACACTACAAATGATCTATCTATCTATCTATCTATCTATCTATCTATCTATCTATCTATCTATCTATCTATCTATCTATCTATCTATCTATCTATCTATCTATCTATCTATCTATCTATCTATCTATCTATCTATCTATCTATCTATCTATCTATCTATCTATCTATCTATCTATCTATCTATCTATCTATCTATCTATCTATCTATCTATCTATCTATCTATCTATCTATCTATCTATCTATTGAGTGGAGCTTACCACTAGCTCTAATAAGCTTTAATTATAAGTGCTGCAAGAGAAAGAATTCAAAATCTTTACCAGAAAAATCCCGTTCCCAGACCAATTTCTTTCGAGCTTATGGCTCACGACAGTGAGGAGTTAGGATTTCAAACACTAGATCTAAAACTACAACTCAAGCATCATCACTTATGTAATATGTTACTATCAATTTGAAAACTTGAATTTTTTAGACACATAAATGTCCAGCCTTACAAACCAGATAGCTATATGAGTCTGAACTCAGTTCAGTTTCCCCATATATTAAATAACTAAAGCAATATAACATCGCAAAAGCCTTCATGGGTACATTTATAATAATTAATAAATCAAGACACAAAATGTGTAACTTGCATTGAAGCTTGTACTAAAATGGTCACTAGGTGGAGTTTAACTTTAGGTCCTAACAAGCTTTAATTAATTAACTTATAATTAAAGCTTGTTAGAAGCTAGTGGTAAGCTCCACCTAGAGAAAATTTAGTACAAGCTAAAAGCAAGTTACACATTTTGTGTCTTATTTTATTAATTATTATAAGTGTTCCCTTAAAGACTTTTGTGATGTTATATTGCTTAAGCTATTAATATATGATGAAACTTAACTGAGTTCAGACCCATATAGCTATCTGGTTTGTAAGGCTGGATTTGAAGACATTTACATGTCTGAAAAATTGAAGATTTGAAATTAATAATAATATAATAAATAAATGCTGAAGCTTGAGTTAGAGTTTTAGATCTATTGTCTAAAATCCAAACTCCTCTCTGAAGTGAGCCATAAGCTTGAAATTAATTGGTCTGGAATGAGGATTTTTGATAGAGATTTTGAATTCTTTCTCTTTCAGCACTTATAATTAAAGCTTGTTAGGAGAAAGTGGTAAGCTCCACCTAGTGAACATTTTAATACAAGCTTAAAAGAAAGTTACACATTTTATATCTTAATTAAAGGAAAAAAAACTTTTAGATCTCAAACAGTATATATATAGATATATACATTGTACTACTGTGAAGACATTATATATATATATATATATATATAATGTCTTCACAGTAGTACAATGTAGATAAATTATTATTTCTGGGGTTAAACTGTGTATTATTTTTCATTACATACCAATATTTTGATGAACAAGCATCAACCATTGTCAAGCTTAAATTTTAAAGGAAAAAAAAACTTTTAGATCTCAAACAGTAACATGACTGAGTGCGATATGAGAAATGACATTTAGCTTGAAGTAGTTCAGCATTGAAAAAATATGAAACTTATCAAAATGTTTATTTCTCTTAGTTTTTTCACCTATTAATTTTAAGTTAATATTAAAATGCAGAGATAAAATGAGGTATTTCCACATAGATGGAATATGTCATTCTTCATCAGCCCTATTTAAACCAGTAGGTCTCTTTACCCAAGTTAGCAAGTATTTTTGCATTGCTAAATCAGGTTTGTGACCACTTTCTAAAAAAATGGGAAGTAAAAATTGATATGCTACTTTTTTGATTAAAAAACATTTTTATGTTCCTTAATTCTGACACTTATTCATCTATTATACTGGCCTATCTACCATCTTGAGCATTGCAAACATGAAATTTCACAAATCCCCTGGTGTTCCAAAAATACTCTATTTTTAGCTTTGTGTAAAAATCACTAATTTTCTTGCCAGTAGAAAAAGTAGTCTTTTTATTAAAACTAGATAGTCTACCACTGATCTTATCAGTAGCCCCTTTAATATAGGATAAAACCACTCTATTATAATATGAGTTACCAATTCTACTTTCTTTTTTCCCTCTAGTATCAAGCTGAATCTCATTTCTCATCTTGCATCATGTTACTGTTTGAGATTTAACAATTTTCCTTTCAAAAGTGAACCTTGACAATGGTGGATGCTAGTTCAATGAAATATTGGCATGTACTGGAAAATAGTATATGGTTTAATCCCAGAAATAATATATATATATATATATATATATATATATATATATATATATATATATATATATATATATATATATATATATATATATATATATATATATATATATATATATATATATATATATATATATATATATATAAAAGAGAGAATTTGAACGTTCAATCTCCTTAGAGTCATTCCTTCTATCTTTTATAGCCAAAAGACATGACCAGACACATGTGGAAAAGATAAATAATCTCCTATATGCATATTTTATAATAAACCAGTATTCATAATTTAGACCAGAACAGAGGCGTTCAATCTCCTTAGAGTCATTCCTTCTATCTTATATAGCCAAAAGACATGACCAGACACATGTGGAAAAGATAAATAATCTCCTATATGCATATTTTATAATAAACCAGCATTCATAATTTAGACCAGATTATCATCTTACCCACATATGTAATCAATGCTCAGGATATATTAAGGTGGAAAATCTTCAAACTTGAATGGACAGACTTCAGTGTACTCCACCCTTCAACTCTTCACCAATTTAGACACTTGAAAATATGATGATGTAAAGTTTCAATTCCTTGTCATTGAAATATTTTTGTCATGTATAGGATTTTGCCATTTAAATATTGTAACAGTCAAGTTTGTACATTCATGTAACAGAATTCAGAATCCAAGCAAAAGAGACCAAATCTGACCAGACTAGGACTGTGACATCCAAAGTCTGACCACACTTCAACTCGTGATCCAGGATTCCAAGACCGTATGAATGACCACCTTGAAATTACATGTAGTATACCTCTTTCCACACGGCCGACATAGGTCACGGAGATGCAATAAGACTCTGCTGAATAAAAGAAAGGTTCTTAATTGACTAAAATATCACTAATTTAATATAACTTAATGCATAGTTTTCACATATATAGACTATAAATAGTAATTAGAATTGGATTGAATTGGTTCAATAACGAGACAGAAAACGAAGTACATTAAATTAATTATATATTTATTTACAATTTACATGAACTTGATAAGTTTTACACATTTCTGCATCGAATGTACACAAACATTGGGTGGATAAGAAAACACATTCTCTTTTTATATACAATTCAAAATAGCTTTATATAAATAATTTCATTTAATTTTCATACATGGGTTTAACCTATGCCCGTATTATGAATTGCCTTACAACTGATACATATTTAATCACTATGTTATGTCTATAAATCTATTTAAGCCAAATCCTATTATATTGGTGGCTGTTATATAAATAATTATATTGAATATACATTATGACTTAATAACGAGCGTATAAACCAGCTCAAGTAATGATCGATCGAACATGGCTTTCGATAGAAAATTTCAGAATGCTGAAAGCGTTACATTAAGGTGGGAGAGTTGGCTGAAATAAGATTTTACCAAAGCGCTATGGCACAGGTAAACAATAATAGGAAAAGTCGCTCTGTGGATGGATGAAATAACTTCAGGGTTCTTGCGACAAACGCCGGTACCTTGTAACCGATCGCAATGCTGCGTGAAAAGGAACATTGTGTTCAGGAATGGCAGGGGACTTACATGCTAACCTGGCCTTGGCTCAGGCTTCACTACTGCTCTACCCTATAAGAGAAGATGTGCTGGCAATGTTGTGGCTCCATCTTCAGATATGTATATTATGTATAGCAGCAAAATGAGAATATTTTTATAAAATAATATCACATCCACCACGCAAAGAATAGTATATTTCATACTATGAAATACGAGTTAATAGCATATTAGCTCTATCAAATTAGAACCAATTCTTGCATAGCCTGGTAATAAACGTCTATGCTATGAAAGGGAATATTACTACATCTGTACTTTGACATGCTCAATCTAATAAGTTACTTATAGATAATAAATATTTAAGGAGGGAAAGTATATTTCTATGGACTTAAGAATTTAAATGTCAAATATACTTATAAATATGCTCAAGGCTAAATTTAATTCTATAAGGTTAAGTTTTTAAATGGTTGATTAACAGAGCCACATTTCACATATTAAATCATTTAAATAAAAAAAAAAATAGGATTTCGAAACAGCGCAGAAAGTTGACACAATAAACAAATTACAGAAAGATTTTCAAATAATATCTTTTTTAAAAAATACATGAAATTAAGTGCCCACTGTTTCAAAATATTGGCATATGGAATATAAAAGCATTTAATTAAAATAAGCAAAGAAATATAGACACAACTTCAGTTATATAACTTCAAACTTAATAATTTACTTTGAAGTGAATGGAAAATATAAATAAGTCAGATTATTTAAACTTTAACAACATGAAATTTTGACAGCAATTGACATATTTAAAATATTAACTAAATGGATTTAAGTTTTGGGTACATATTAGTTTATAATTATTTTAAAAAGAGAGTTAGCTAACTTATATAGATATATTTACATTTACACAGAGCTCTGCGGTTTGAAAAATAAAATGGTACCGGTATTATTTATCTGGACTGCAAGTTCTTGGCTGTATGTTTGGTGAGTTTGACTGGGCGGCTGGTGGCATCATCTTTCCCATTAGGTTAGGCTTGTCTCTTCTATCGGCATGATGGCGGTTTAGGCATTTCGATGACAGAAACTCCGTTCTCCCATGGAGTAACAGCAACAAAATGCCCTCTTTTAGCTGGACATATTATACATTAACAATTGTGAAGACTGGCTGCAATTCTCACTAACAATATGGCTGTCTTTCTCTTGTTAAAAATACAGAGTATTTATCTCTTTTCCTTATCGGAATCTATCACCTCAAGACTAACTAAATTCAGAAATTTAATTAAATATTTTTCAATTTATAATCCAGATCTTAGATAACTTATGTTAGAAACATTTCATAAGCTATTATTATAATTAAGATTTTTCGTTGCAAACAATTGTCCAATTTAGATTTTAAAATAACTTAATCTTATCTAAGAAGATTTTAATTAGTAAATTTTGAACTAGTTTACTTTTTACGGATTCCAGGTATGGTCGTTAATGACACTTGTTTACAATCAAAAATCTTTTTAATTACTTGACCAGATTTTATTTTTAATCTTACATATAATAAAAACTCTTTTCATTTAAAAACAACCTTTTAACATTTTTTTTTAAAATGCAACCCTTTTTACATATTTATTTAAAATAATTTACAAACATATTTTGATATAGCTTTTAAATATATTTTCAAAAAACTTTTCCCTGAAATATATTTAAAACGGGAAATCTTTTAACAATTTTTAAAGACATTTAATATTATTTTTAGTTAATGGCTTTTACATATTTTAAAATCATGTCTTTCTTCTATATAGCACAGATTATATATCCACATACGAAATTACAATATTAAACAACAAAATTAATAATTTACTCTTAACTTAAATAATATAACGAACATTTTTAGAAATATTAAATAAATTTAGTACGCTATAATTTTCCTATTCCTATCTAATTATAGCGTTGGTTCGCACGCAAATATATAATACTGTTTATACAGACATGAGCAAATTTTAAATTTATTAACATTTAAATAGGTTTGAACTTAGCACAGATGAGTGTGTCATTAGGTTTGATGGTGAAATGATAAGGGCTTGGAAAGTTTTCGTTTCAATATATATATATGTCAATAGATGGCATTCTACCAAAAACACCGTCAAGCATATGTTTACATAAACGTCAGAGCAAGCATTCACTATCTCTAACTTTAATTCCAATTTCAGATCATGATTTCAAGCTATTTGCCAACATCAGTGAAAGACAGGAATAAGAAACTAGATCTAAACACAAACTCTGAGAATTTATGAAACAGTTTCTATTCAGCTTGCAAGCGTGAATCTTTTAGACATGTAATGTCTTCAAACTCAGCATAGCAAACCAGATAGCTATATGGGTCTGATATCAGTTCAGCATCACCACATAGTAGAAGCCTCTGCAATATATATCATTGCTAGAAATACCTCAAAGGTACATTTATGAAAAACAAAAAACAAGTTAAAAACTTGCTTACACTTGTATTTATGTCAAGAGATGGCTGAGTTTGAAGAAATTACATGTCTAAAAGATTTGCACTTGCAAGCTGAATAGAAACTGTTTCATAAATGCTCGGAGTTTGTGTTTAGATCTAGTTTCTTACTCCTGCCTTTCACTGACGATAGCAAATAGCTTGAAATCATGAGCTGAGAGTGGAATTAAAGTTAGAGGATAGTGAATGCTTGCTCTGATGTTTATGTAAACATACGCTTGATGGTGTTTTTGGTAGAATGCCATCTATTGACATAAATACAAGTATTAGCAAGTTTTTAACTTGTTTTTAGTTTTTAACTTGTTTTTTGTTTCTCATAAATGTAGCTTTGAGGTCTTTCTAGCAATGATATATATTGCATAGGTATATATATGGGGATGATATATCGATATAGTATGGGGGATATATATGATATATATATATATATATATATGTATGATATATATATATATATATGGGAATGATATATATATATATATTGCAGAGGCTTCTACTATGTGGTGATGCTGGATCGATATCAGACCCATATAGCTATCTGGTTTGCTATACTGAGGTTGAAAACATCACCTGTCTAAAAGATTCACGCTTGCAAGCTGAATAGAAACTGTTTCATAAACGCTCAGAGTTTGTGTTTAGATCTAGTTTCTTATTCCTGTCTTTCACTGATGATAGCAAATAGCTTGAAATCATGATCTGAAAGTGTAATTAAAGTTAGAGATAGTGAATGCTTGCTCTGATGTTTATGTAAACATATGCTTGATGGTGTTTTTGGTAGAATGCTATCTATTGACATAAATACAAGCGTTAGCTAGTTTTTAACTTATTTTTTTTTGTTTTTCATATATATATAAATCAAACCCTGTTTATATATGTGTGTGGGAAATGATAATCAGGATCAACTGATGAGTGCTGGATCAGCGTGAAATATATATATATATATATATATATATATATATATAAATATATATATATATATATATATATATATATATATATATCTTTACTACATGGGTGTGGTTATGTCTATCACTTATATGAAATAGGGTAAATAGCTTGCTAAATGGAGCTCAAAAGTATGTATTCAAATATCATATAATTACAATTAAACTTCAAGTATATGCATTATGCTTGTATTTACAAATATTACAGATTCAAACTATACCAGCCACCCACTTTTGTGGAGTTAAATGAACAATACCCTATACATGGGGAGGCAGAGTAACTTGCTCTGTACATGACCATGACAATAATATTCATATCAACAAGAAATTCAGGCTTTCCATTATTAGAAATTCAAATGTATGGACGGCTGAAAAGTTGAATGGTGGAATAGATTGAAGTCTGTCCATTATAGTTTGAAGATATGTTATCTTAGTATAAACTGAGCATTGATTATATATATTTGTGTGGTAGATTATGAACAGGACAAGCAGATGAATGCCTGTTCAGCACGAAATAGTTATGCTCAAGATGTTGTCATGTGGGTCTTCAAAGCTTGCGTTCAATTTCCATGTAATTATATGAATTATTCTTGTTTTTCAAAATTTTGAAATAAACATAATTGATAGGTATATATCTAACCTTATATATCTTTGAATACAACTTAATTCGTTATGGTATTGTATTATTTTTTAAAACTAAAATCCTATACTAAAAATATTGCTCTAACTGACATTGTTGTAATTAAATTTACATTATATATTTAAAAAGAACTTATAATTGATTGTATTTCTCTAATCATAATAAATTTAAATCGCATTTTATTTAAATATCCAATGAAAAAACTATCCTAGATGCTATTACAGCAATATGTGTATTCCCTTTGTTTTTTTTTTTGTTTTTTCATTATAAAGAGTTAACTTTGTTATCATAATTGTTTAATATTAAATCGCAAATGTATATGGGTGCATATACACAAAAAATATAAGAATTCAGTGCATTAAGACATTTTATAAGAAGTTTAAAGGTTTCCATCATAAAGCAATTTCTTTAGGATTTTTATCTTTGTTTAACGTAAAGTGCTATTAGCACGTTTTTGCGTGAAGAATGACAGTATTGCATTAACTCTTCAATAAAAAAGTATTTATATTAATTACAAAATTACTTTCACATTTCAAAATCCTTAATCTAATGCATTTACTGTTTAAACGAACGTTGTATCAATGCTGTCAATATTGTAAAAAAATATAGTTATCTTAACTTTAAATAAGATTATCAAATGATAAAATTTATATATATATATATATATATACATATAATAAATTTCTTTGACCATAATCGGATATTTTATATTTAACTTTAAACAAAAGTATGCGTGAGGGGCTAGGTCCAGATATTCATTAAATCAAGTTATTGACATAACAAATAAAAAAATAACATTTTTCTAGACAATTATCATAGTCATTAATTGAATTTGGCATACTATAAAATAGTGTTCTGAATTAAGCAACAAGAATATACAGCATCTTTATTGGGTCTGTGCAAATTAATACATTCAAAAAAAAAATATGAATTACTCATGTCAGAAGACAAATAACACTTTAAAATTAAAATAATATTATAAAATAAAAATATATCAATCAACAATTTATAATATAAATAAAGTGAAATACATAGTAACTTTACAATAGCATAAAATTAAAATTCAAAAATTATACCCAGCTTACTAAAATACATAATTGAAAGTCCTTCATTATGGAGGTTCTACCATTCAACTAGATACGATCTCTGCCATTATCATTCTGCAAACAAAAACTTTTTTCCTTAATGTTGTAAACTCAGTCATTTTAAAATTATATGTACAGCATTTAAAATATTTCTTATAAGCAACAGATTTCCTGGTAAGCACAAGGACATCAATATATAAATGGCCATTCAACTTCTCACAAAAGAATATTTAAATATGACATTTGCAATTTGTAGTATATTAAAATAATAAATTTTCATTAATTCATAGAAATATATTTCTTAATGATGAGATATGATAAAATATATTCTTTGGAAAAATGAAATTATAGAGCACATATTTTTAAAATTGTTAATCATAACAAAAATTGAAATATATAGTGTAGCAGATTTGTAATAAAATTAATTGCATAATAATCTTAAAAACAATTCACTTAAAAGCATTCTGTAATTCTTTTATAACATATATGACTGTGGAATCATTTGATACAGTCTGTATTTAAACAAACAATAATAGTATTTTTTTAAAAATATGTTTCATTACAATGATAGAATATACATTTGAAAACATAAACAGTTAAGCAATAATTTTTAAATAAAAGAGTATGTTAATAATTTTTATTTCACAGACAAGGAATATATTTTTTACCTGTAGGCTATATATATATATATATATATATATATATATATATATATATATATATAGATATATATATATATATATATATATATATATAAACTATTATAAACAATCCTTAAATCCACAGAAGTATTTAAGGCCAATTTTTTTTTGTTGTTTTAATTTAATGGCAGTTGAGGCAGATTTAAGAAATTAACCGAAAGTTCTTCTGTGGATTTAAGGATTGTTTATAAAAGTTTGTTACTGTTAAATTTATTATTTTTATTATAATTACAATTTTGTTTTAATTAATGGACATTATATATATATCTGTATTTTTATATTGGACTATTTCCATCATCTAATATGTGTGTTGAATGTCTTTAGAAAAGTTTAATTTTTAGTTAAATATTCCAAATGCATTCAACTGTTAGTAATATCACAGCAAACAGGTTAGTATATGCACCAACTGTTAGTAATATCACAGCAAACAAATGTTAATAATATCACAGCAAACAGGTTAGTATATGCACTAACTGTTAGTAATATCACAGCAAACAGGTTAGTATATGCTGTTTGCTGTGATATTACTAACAGTTAGTGCATATACTAACCTGTTTGCTGTGATATTATTAACATTTGTTTGCTGTGATATTACTAACAGTTGGTGCATATACTAACCTGTTTGCTGTGATATTACTAACAGTTGAATGCATTTGGAATATTTAACTAAAAATTAAACTTTTCTAAAGACATTCAACACACATATTAGATGATGGAAATAGTCCAATATAAAAATACAGCTAGAACACCATCATCACAAACCTTCAGAAAAACATTATATATATATATATATATATATATATATATATATATATATATATATATATATATATATATATATATTGTGCTGGTAAAAATCATGTGTTCATTCAACAAGACCAATAATCCAAGTAAAAGTACCTTGAATCCAACCATGAACAAGATACAGATGTAATGGCAAGGGTGAATCCTAACCTATTTGCCTGAACTATTGCCTCTCTGAATAATGGATAACGTTTGTGATGACATGAGCAGTGCTTGTTTTTATTCCGTCCCAGCTGGAGGTCATGGTTCCCAAAGAGACTCAAAGTAATAATGGGTTAATATAAGAAATTAATAATTTAGAGAATTGCAGAACAGTACAGATGTTATTGGATTACGATTACTTATGGTTTGAACCTAATAAATATAATTCTTTCTGGCAACATTACAAAGAAGTGAATTTAAATTGAAGAAATATTACAAATAAGTAGAGTAATTAACCTTAGAGATTTGGAGTGATGACAAACTAAACTTATTTAAAATAATAATATTACAGGAATTTTTTAAAGAATTGGTTATTGTTATACAAAATAATTTGGGTTATGTTTATACAACTAGGTTATTTCTTTTAATTCATTTTGATGTGGCTAAATGCAAGGCATTTAATAACAAAGTAAAAGTTTGTTAATTGGTCTGCCAAGAACGAAATAGCAATAAAATATTATTATCCCTCTTTAAGAAATTACAAATATATATATATATATATATATATATATATATATATATATATATATATATATATATATATATATATATATATATATATATATATATAAATGAGGTTGGTTACAAACTTCTAGGTGGCTTTGCTAAAAGAAATCCCTGGTATATACAGGTAGATGAGAAATGATGGTCCTCCAGACAAAATATGTCTCTGAATAATAATAATAGATTTGATGTGCTGGACTTTCCATACACAGCTTAATGGCAATTCCCCCCCCCCAAAAAAAAGGATCCCTTGGTATGAACTATGTCTACTTTGAGGGAGTATGAAAGATTGGACTGGTCATGTTTAAACATCTGAAGGTCCTGAGGAGTAAGTAGTAAAGCAAAATAATAATAATAAATGAATGGTTGTAGCTATAAATACATAATGCCTTAGACATATATAGATAGAGAGTGAATCACTAATGAAAATAATAACTTAAATCCTGATTAAAATAAGCAGCTCCCTGACATAATAGAAAGTCTCCAGAAACCATATGCCATTAATGAATGATTCATAAAACATAATATAAAAAGAGAAGGCAAGAATTAAAATTTAGAATATAAATTGTTTTCCACACTTTCCAAATATTTCATTTATTAATTTATTAAATAGTTTATCATCAGTAATTACAAATAAGACTGTCTTTTAACTAACATAGATGGAGCATTGGATATCAAACTCAATTCTGGTGATGTTTGACAATATACAGCATAACAAATTATACTTCAAATTTTTACTCTTTTTTGACAAATAAAATATATATGTATAAAACATGTACTGATAAAATGCTTTCAATGATTTTCTTTCAAGACATTTGTTTTACAGAAATCGTAATAGATTTACTTAACTGATTTACTAAAATTCTTTATTCTTTCAGAAAAAAATTATGAGGGTAATTTTAAATTGGAGGTAATAATAACACATCTAATTTTTAAAATAATTTTTATCATTTAAAACAAATTTATAATATAAGGTACAAAACTAAATGAGCTTTCTTAAATTAATTAATTTAAGGGAATTAAGTCTCCTGTAATGATTTTTAAATGGAGAAAATAAGAGGAGGGTTTAAAGCTAGTTTCTCATTGAGTTTTTAGACTTGGCAGTTTCAGTAAGTCAATATTATAAATAAACCAACAAAAATTAATTTAAATTTGCCACATCAAAATAATGTGAGATTTTTAGAAGAATTGATATTTTAAATTTAAGAAAGAAATTAAAAAATGCATTTAAAATTAAGTTGTATAAACATTACAGATATATAAAATATAAATTAACATTGATTTAGAAAACAAGTAAAACAGAATCAGTGGCTTGTGGCAAATTGAAGATAATAATAATATACATATTAGGAGATGTTCCATGGCTTGAAACAGGCAGCTATACAGTCAGATCATTTAGCAGGCTTCCTTGACACAGTACAGTCTCCAGCTAGATATTGAAAGCACTGGAAAGGCATTGATGGGCTGGTGGAAACAGAGCTCTAGGGAGCAATGCCAATCTTTTCACCCTGTCATTTCTTTAATCATGGTGTACTGTAAATCTAAACTACTCTCTTCAGTGGATTCTTCAAATAATAATCTCTTCTTATCAAAAATTTCCACTATTTATTTGATCTGGCTTTATCTATAGGATTCAATCTACCATGACAACTGCCAATGCAATTTCTCTAAGTGGCTCTCTGAGGTTGGTGTCTGCTTGAGAGGGAAATATATCATCCTGCATTAAACATGCCCCAAGGGTTCATTTGCTAATTAAAAGAAAACAGTAACAAGCATGATTAATTTTATCAGTCATTGTACTACAAAAGCCTATTTAATTAAGATTTAGACTAACAAAAATGTAAATTTTATTCAGAAATTTTTTAGGAATTTGGTACAATGACTTTCAAATTTAATATTTGATATAAAACTTAAGTAGAAATTTACAAAATATTTCTTACAAATATTACATTGTTTACATAATTGATCCTTTAATGTACATTTATCAAAAGATAAATATAAAATGTTCCCAACTGATTAATTTAAGAAAAATGAACTTTAATAAAAGATTTTAAAATATTTGTAACATTTTATAGATATCTAGGATTCAATTACATATCAATGCCAATTTAATAAATGAACATAATATACAGTTTTACAAATATTATAAAATAAATAAAGTATTATAAAAGGTTATTTAATCATAAAATGCAAATTAATTAGATAAAAGTTTATAATATTGATCTTAATTATACTACCACCTATTATGATATGGGTGTCAGCTAATATAAAAGGTTGGGTTCAAACCCATGCTATTGCTGATGACATTGGCACTAGGTGAAGCAGAAATATGTACTATAATTCCAGCTATATATATATATATATATATATATATATATATATATATATATATATATATATATATATATATATATATATATATTGTATGGGTTCGAATATGTGTCCTCGAAACACTGGCCTCTTAGGCAGAGAAGAACATACTTGGAGAGTATGTATGCCCAAACAATAGCTATAACATATATATATATATATATATATATATATATATATATATATATATATATATAACTAGCATTATATTTCCAGTATATAGCTTCTTATTGGCTGTTGAGTTCAACACCATGTTCAAAGCACTTTTTTTGTTTGTGTATAAACACGGGTGCCAGTTAATTATCCAAGAATGAATAAATAATGCACTTTGAGCAATGGCCACTAACCCAATGCCTATAGATCCATGACTAGCTCAGCTATTTGTAAACACTATCCAATTATACATGATTAATGGTGAAGAATTAATAAAAGAATTGGTAGAAGGAATTGATAAAAGAATTGACTGACAAATAAAGTTTAATTTTAAAGACAATTTATTAACTAACATTTACTAATTTTAAACATTTTATAATTCTAATAAAACACACACATATTTTCAAATTAACTTTTCTAAACTAGTTTAAATATTCTTGTAGATTTTAATAATAGAACACTGGTATTTATCTAATTTAACTAATGACACTGATATAATGATCACTCACATACTAACTCATACACTCACATATATAATAATAAAGTATTACATAGCATTTGAAACTTAAACACACATATCATTAGTTCATTTTATGTATGATATAGAGTTCATATAATTAGACTCTTGGAGGATTCACATGAATTAATGCAATGCAATGGCTATTATAGAATAAACGAAAATAAGCAAATGTTTTACCTAGGATTTTGAATGTAGATGTAGGATTTTGTTCTCAATGGTTGCTGCTTTCGGTGAGGATATTTCCATTACAAATACTTCCAGCCGTCTGGGACATTTCCTTGATGAGTTTCCTTATTATTCATGATTATTACTATTGGAGACAATTAGATACTGATGGAGATTTTCTAAGATGTTATGCTGACATTATTTCACGGGCAGATATTGCTGTTTTCATCAGACATCAGGCTGTGGAGAAGCGTGAATTGCCCCAAAACTGCTCAGCACTGCATTTTGTTTCTGGATACAATTAACTCAACTGATGGTCTTCTCTTCACTTAACTGACTCAATTAAATTCTGAAGTCAACTGATTATCCGATAAAATTTTACTATTTATACCTGCGAAGTGTTTTTCTTTTCGATATCCTCTGGCAATATCTGTTGTCAAAATTTCATTGATAATCCTTTGACAACATGTTTTGGAAGATTGTTTAATTAGTAATAGCCATGCAGAAGTGTTGTTTTATATTAATAATTAATTAATAGCCATTGCCATGTTTTTAATGATAATCTTCTTTAACTTTTATTTATTTATAATAACATTTATTACGCATACATTTATTCTATTATTGACAATCGCACATATATACACACATATATTACTAAATTTAAGATTACTTTTTCTTTAATTGGAATGAAAAGAGATTTGTATGTTTTAAACTTTAGATTATTTATGTTTTACGAATACTAATAAGAAAACTCTTTACTTCCTTTTTATAAAACTTTTAGTTTAACTTTTCTGATGAAACACCCCTCTCCTCTTCTGATTAATTAATTGTAGCTTTTTATTTCAAAAACTAACTATGGAAAACTATTTGATTCATATCTTTTTTCAAAAACAAACTGTAATAAACTCTTAAACTTTTAATTTTACTTTTGACAGCAAACTGATTTTGTTTACTTAAAAAAACCTTTTAGATTTTTTATAACTTATTTATTATTTAATAATTTTTTAGGCAAATTCATCATGTGCCTATTTCAATATTGGTACTATATATATATATATTTTAACGATCGGGGAAGGGAAGGAGACTTACATAAACTGCACTACGGGGCGCCATTTAGGCATTTGAACCTAGAAAAATTTATAAAGTAGGCAGATACGTAAGTCAAAAAAAAAAAAAAAATTTTTTTTTTTTTTTAAATTTTGCATCCGGTCGTTAGCCCATGTCACTAGCTCAGGGAGTAGCAGAGATTTTAAAACATTTATAAGTTTCAATAGACTTCTATTCTCAAAGTATATATTAAATATTTAGAACAATAAAACAAAAGAAGCCACTGCCAGTAATTAACACACAAATAGATTTTTATTAACGCACATTTAAAATTGAAGATTAAATTTATTTTTAGATTTTAACATTAATATTTTTTTTTTTTAAAAATTTAAATTACTATTTTCAATAGATCGCACAGATTTGCTTTAAAATGTTGGGTATAGATCGCTTACATAGATTCCATGGTCAAAAACATTTCAAATAAACATAAATGATCAAAATACAAAATTATTGATGCCGACAATCGCAGAGGGAAACTTATAAGTAACCCAATAGTATTCAACCGTAAGATACTTGCGTTGTCACCAATAACTTAAAAGACATCCGAATAAATACATTTCGATACTCACCGTAAGGTATCATTATTTATCGAATGTCTATATATTTTGATCAAATATGAAAACCAAAATATAATTAACCGCAAACGAATCCATGCAAGCGTCTATAAACAACTTTAAATTTAATACATTTTTAGTTAAAATATAATACACACAAAAAAAAAGAACTGGAAATGATTGCTTAAACATTTACATAAAAAAATATCAATAATTGAATTTGCATTCTTTAAGTCAGATAAGAGTTCTTATTTTCAGTTATTAATTACTTGCAATTTTAGGAAAGTTATTAGATAGATACAATAGTTCATACTTTACGGATTTAATAGATTGAGAAGTCCATCTTCGTGATCACTTTAGTAGATTTTGTCCTTCTTTGAAATGAAACTGTGACTTGCCATGCATTTGGTCAGGAACTGTCATCCAGAGGCTTCAGCTGGTTGTCCGGAAAATTAAATTTATTGCATACTTCCACATCGTGAAAATCTGCAATATAGCTAGTTATAACGATCTATTCATAGTCAGCTCTCAGATAACAATTATAATAATAATTTGGCTTTTATATTTTTATTAGTCTCTTATCATTAGATCTTGAGATTCAACGAGCAAGACGTCACTAATCCATTCGTGTTTCAGTTATGGTCCGTGCTGTTATTTTCGTGTTTGGATTGGTCATTTAATTCCTTTGTATTCTCTTATCTGACCATTTAATTTATTTTACATGCCTCACGAGGTAGTTTGCTTTTGAACAATCATTTAATTAATAAGACAATCATTTCCATTTTCTAAGACTATAGAAATCAACATTATTTCTATTTTTAAAATATCAATCTTTATATCTTTACTTTTTACAAAAAAAAAAATTACTTTCAAATATTTTTATTTTTTAAAAGTTTTTAAAGTTGTCCATCATGCGATCTATATATATTAAACAACTTTTAATTTTCAGTTTTTTAAGTTTTTTTTTTTTTTTCTTTTTAATAAATCAAATTTTATTTACGATCTTTTTATTTTCATTTTAAAATAATGTAACGGCATATATTCCGTTACAATATATATATATATATATATATATATATATATATATATATATATATATAAGCAAATGCTTTTATTCAGCCATTATAATAACAAATGACTAATTAAAATATAATCTCAAAACTAATAAGTAAGTTCTACCATGCATAATTTTAATAGTTCTTTCATTAAAATAATGAATTATTCTCAATAAACAATATTGTCTAAAGATAAGACAATATTGAAATTAATACATTTTTAAATATAAGTTGATCAAAAATAAACATTTTCAAAACTTTAAAATTTTTTTTTATTCTTTTAACTATCTTCCATTAATTAAGCATAAGCATTTTCAGATACTAAGCACTGCAAAAAATAAAGTCTTTAACATTATTATTAATGTTATGGCACAAAGAATATTCAACAGATAATAAAGTCTATTGTAAATATACAATTTGCAATCAATAAAAGTTTTTACATAAGTGTGAACATTCATAGAAAATTCCATCGAAGAACTAATTTTGCATAAAATTAAATTAATAACCATTGAAAAGTAATTAATCAATCTTTCCATCATGTTTAATAGTGTTGCTGATTTCAGACTTTCTAGTAAACTTTAGTTTAAGCTCTAAGCATCTGGATTAAAACTTTTTAAAAATAAATATTGTTTTAACAAAATAAATTAAAAGTTGTAAACTGAGAATTATTAAAAATAGTTAATTCTTCAGCTAGATAATTTCTTAAAAAAGAATAAAAGTAATAATAATAGTAATAGTAAACAATTGTAATTAACATTGATGAGTAAAACTAACATTCTAGATCACTTCCTACTTGACACAATTTATTACAGTTCAAAATTTAATTAGTCTCCTAGGAAACAAGACGAAAAATAAACCCATTTATATAACTGTCTAGTCTGTTTAATTAATAATATTAAATTATAAGACACTTTTTATGAAACTAAAATTATTACAATAAAATAAATATTGTATAATAAATTATCTTTTAAAAACATTGATTTACTTTACTCTTATAAACACTCTTATATAATATTTAATAAGGTGAATTTTTCTAGAATACCCTTCATGGTTTTTAATTAAAGAAATTTAGGACAATTATATATTACAAACTAGGAATTGAAAGTTGAAAACTAAATTGCATGCACACTCATGCACATTCTTTGATGTATTTCTTAATTTAAAACTAATAACTTTAATAATATTAAATTAATTCATTATCTTTTTCTTAATCAACATGGCTTAACATTGCTTTCATTGATTTAATCTTTTTTACAATTAGCATTAAAAAAAATATACTTTAATTAAGAAGTGAATTAAATAATAATGCATTTTATAAGCAAGTTAATTAAATACTAATTCCTATCATGAAACATTTAAATTCAGTGGTTCTTAAAGATTGGTGTTTTGAGAATGATTTATAGGGAGACTATTTCTGTTTTGTAGATATATGTTGTTTGTACTTCAGATGTTCTATTTTTAATAGATTAAATCATGGTTGTGACACAGTTTTAATATTAATTCGTTTTAGCCAGTATTATACGATATTATGTGTTAAATTTACTTATTTATTACTACTATTATAACATTAGATGGATAATAATAATAATAATAATAATAATAATAATAATAATAATAATAATAATAATAATAATAATAATAATTATTATTATTATTATTATTATTATTATTATTATTATTATTATTATTATTATTATTATTATTATTATTATTAGTAGTAGTAGTAGTAGTAGTAGTAGTAGTAGTAGTAGTAGTAGTAGTAGTAGTAGTAGTAGTAGTAGTAGTAGTAGTAGTAGTAATAGTAGTAGTAATAATAGTAGTGGTTGTAGTAGTAGTAGTAGTAGTAGTAGTAGTAGTAGTAGTAGTAGTAGTAGTAGTAGTAGTAGTAGAAGAAGAAGAAGAAGAAGCAATAGCAGTAGTATGTTTGAAGTAAAATAAAAAACAAAATGAAATAAAAACATTAAAATCAATAGTAAGCTATCAAATATTTTTTTTTAAGTTGTTGATTCCCAAAGTTGTGTTTTATAATTTTACACTTTCTTGATACCTTTATCAACAATCTACATTATAGCTATATAAAAAGACATGATTTGAAAAATGATTAAAACAGGTGAGTGGATGTGGAATTATCATCAAATGCATATATATGTATATATATCAAACATTTATTTATTTTTGTGTAATAATTTGTGAAGAAACAGTTAAATCTTAGCAATTAAAAAGTGATCAATATATATGAAATTAATGTTAAACTTTATTCAAAAAGAAAAAAAAAACATTTTAAATATGATTTTAGTGTTTTAATTTTATACTAATCTGATTTTTTTAGATAATAGTTGTTCCTTGGAGAACGTTAACAAAAAATACAAACTTTACATTCATAATTAAAGCTTTTTTTTTTCTTTTGTAATTTACTAATAACAGATAATTATAGTTTTATTGATATTCCTCAACTTATCATAGCTTGCTAAAGACATGAATGAAACTTTTTTTTTCAATATTCACTAACTCAGCCAAAGAAGATATATTTTAATAATAACCAAGAAAGTTATATTTCTATCTACTTATTACACTATCTTAAAACAATGTAAAAATATTTTAAATTATAAATCAATAATTACCTTCAAAGCAAAATCAGTGTTCAAAAAGTGTCTTTTCAGATTCCAAATAGCCTAAAAAAGGAAGAAAACACATTGAAAGAAACTGTGCATGTGATAAGTTAAATAAAATGTTATTGCTAAATTGTATTTAAATTTTATTATTTCTGCTTTAATTTTGTACCTCAAAATATTGCCAAAAATGTATTTTATTAATATTGTTAATGATATTATTTTGTTTATTTTATTAATCAATACATTGATGATTGTCTTTTTTACTTTGTTAAAAGAATCTGATAAATATTTTGAAAGACAAATTTAAAATATATTTCAAATTAATAAAATATATATATATATATATATATATATATATATATATATATATATATATATATATATATATATATATATATATATATATATATATATATATATATATATATATATATATATTGAACTGCCCACCTCCTTTTTAAAAACACCTCAACTACTAACTAACAATAGGACGACAAAAAATAATTAAAAATATCAATTACTACTTTCCTTTGCTTTGCCTTACTGAATTACCCAATTTTTGAATGTGTTTAGTGTTCAGGTAAAGTGTAAACTATTATCAGTAGTAAACTACCAATAATACCAACACTCGAGTACCAAACAGACACTGACAAAATAAACACTTTAATTTTTTAAAGAAGAAAAATCCCTTTAGGCACCAGCTAATTACGTTGTAATTAGCATGACCATTTGATCAGCCTAATCTGGTACCTGAGATTCCCACTAGCTCAATGGGTTTCTAATCACCCTCTAAGAAAACAACAACTCCTACATTAAATACACTGCCCAAAGCTACTACTACTTTTGAAATATTATGACAATTAAACAAATTGATGTAGCCACAATGGAAAAAAATCCACTCTAATATTTCAATTTTAAAGATAAATAATACTTAACATTGTAATGAACACAGCAAACATTTATGTCTTTAAACCAACAAATCCTTATTTTAAAATATTATTATAATTTCTTTATTTTTTTTTAATTTTAAAATTAATTATTTATTATCAATAGTCAGATTTTTTACCTCCCCACTTTATTAAAATATATTATTATACTTAACTGCACGTATTTAAAATAAACATAAATAGTTTAAGAAAAATAGTTTAAGTATTTCCTTTTATATAAAATAAATCAATCATTTTATCTTATAATTAAAACATGCACACTTTCTTTTCAAAACGAAATAAGAATTTTTATACATCAACTCAATAAATAAATATACATGTTGGATTAGTTTTAAACTCACACATACGTGTATCCAGTGTCTTTAAATATTATTCTTTATAGAAGCTGATAATGTTTATTATTATTCCAAAATATTATCTCATGAAGTTTAAAGTTTTATTTTCTTAAAGATTAATTCATAAAGTTTAAAGTTTATTTATTACAGTTTATCTTTTATTTTTTAAAGGAAAAATCAGGAATGATAGGATATTAAAGTCAATAATTACTTAGGATTTTATAAGTTCAATATGACATACACAGCACAATGGAATTACTTTAAAATCATTTACAACCAGTGAATGACTCCTCCTTAGATTCTGTAGTATGGTATGACTTTTGTGGCTGGTTTAGCGTACACACTCTGTTACTCATTTAGTTTATTTGAATATGGTTTCCTTTCGAACTAATTGCAGATCTTAATGCATAGAGAGAGGCTCCGGTTGACTGCACACCATGATGATTTAACAGTGCAACATGTTTGGAAATATAACAGTTTAAATAACTGTTATATTTATTGCTTCAAGAATTATTTTTTTAAAAAGTTTAACAAGAGTCCTGAATAGCAAAATGCTGAGATATTTATACTGTTTTAAACAATAGAAAAAACTTTATTAACAGCAGCATCTTTTGTCTCCTGAAATTATCAGCTTTTTTTGCTTCTATTTTTCTTTAAAACTTTCACACACACACACACACATTTAATTGTTTTATTATAAGATAAAACAAATTTTCTTTATTATTTTATTATAAATTCATCAAAATAATATTAAATCATTTTTAAACAAAAAAAAAAATTATCATTTTTAAAAGCGTTTACGTTTATTTTTATTTAATAATAAATCCCCCCCCCTGCTCTTTAGTTTTACATTTTATTCTTTCAAATTTTTATATTTTTAAAAAGTGAGATTCATAAAATTAATTAAATATCAATGTACTTCGGTACTATATATATATATATATATATATATATATATATATATATATATACATGGATATATATATATATATATATATATATATATTCCATGTTATATTTAATATTTTATCTGATAATATATAAGCGAATGCACATTAATCACATAATTTTTTTATTTAAGTCTTAAAAAAATATAAACATATATTACCAGTAAATGTATTTGTAAAATTTTATTTTCGTTCTATATTTTGGTACATATTAAACAGACATATATTGTAAACATTATATTAATGAATCAATATACATAGTTGAAACTAGATAAATTTTAAATTAGTAAGAGACTATTTTGCAATCACTTGATGCAAAACTAGACTATGAATTGTATTAAATTATGAATAATATATCAAACTTCAACTGCATTATTAGAAAATGGAGACAATATTAATACTATTAATAAAGATCTATTACAAGATGATACTCTTTTTTGAAAATATTTTATAGCAATTTTAAAGAATAATTTTTGTGAGGTAGAATTAAAATTGAAATAGATCAGGTGTTTGTTTTTGCAAATAAGCTTCAAGAACTAATGTCACTGACGTGAGGGAAAAAAGAAAAAAAATAGAAGTTTATGAAAACAAATTTGAATAGATTAACAACTATAATTATATTAAAATTAATTATAATATATAGAGTATATGAGTGCAGACTTTCACACAATCCACCACTCTCCATACTATCTCTAACACTGATCCTTACCATTGTGAAAAGATAAATAATCAATATTAAATTTCTAAAAACCAGCATCATCAGTTGGTCCAGTTTCTCACATATATGTATAAGGCCATATACCTATTAAGATAGCCAATACTCTACTTAATGGACAGGCCTCAATCTTTCCACACTCCAACTCTTCAACCGTCCATCCAATTAAAAATCTGATAATAGAATGCTCAAATGCCACCCTGAGGTCAAGATTCTTGTCACACCCATGTTCACCCAAGGTAAAAATAATGCCTCAAGGACAGATCATAATTCGTTTAATACATATGTAAGGGATGGGCAGACATCTTTACTTATGTAATAACTGAAACACACAGGCTTATTCTATACATGTGTCTATATATGTAATATGTAGACTATATAAGCACAGACTTTCACACAATCCAACCCTCTCCATACTATCTTATAACACTGATACCCTTGAACACATATATGTTGAAAAGATAAATAATCACCAATATTTGTATTTCATGCTAAAACAGCAATCATCAGTTGGGCTAGATTACCATGTCTACACATATATGCTATAGTGCTGATATAAATTAAGATAGCCAATTCTCATACTTTATTTGGATAGGCGTCAATGTTCTCCACACTCCAACTCTTCAAGCATCCATCCACTTTAAAATCTGATGATGGAATCTGGACCAACTGATGATTGCTGGTATAGCATGAAATACATATATTGGTGAATATTTATATTTTCAACATAGATAGTATGAATAATGGATTGTGTGAAAGTCTGTGCTCATATGCCCAATATATTACGTATACAGACACAATTACACAATAAGCCAGTGTGTTTCAGTTATTACATAAGTAGAGATATCTGCCCATCCCTTACATATGTATTAAATGTATTATGTCCTGTACTTGGAGGGGTAAGATTGACCTTAGCTCAACATGGGTGTGACAAGAATCTCAGCATCAGGGTGGCCTTTTAGCAAGTCTGTGCTCATATGCCCAATATATTACTTATACAGACACAATTACATAATAAGCCAGTGTGTTTCAGTTATTACATAAGTAGAGATGTCTGCCCATCCCTTACATATGTATTAAATGTATTATGTCCTGTACTTGGAGGGGTAAGATTGACCTTAGCTCAACATGGGTGTGACAAGAATCTCAGCATCAGGGTGGCCTTTTAGCATTCCATTATCAGATTTTCAATTGGATGGATGGTTGAAGAGTTGGAGTGTGTAGTAGATTGAGACATGTCCATTAAAGTATGAGGATTGGCTACCTTAATATGAATCTGAGCACTTATAGCATATATGTGTAGAGATGATAAGCTGAACCAACTAGAGATTGCTGGTTTAGCATGGAATATGTATATTAGCGATTATTTATCTTTTCAACATATATGTGTTCAAGTGTAACAGTGTTATGAGGTAATATGGAGAGTAGTGGACTGTGTCATAATCTGTACTCATATACCCTATATATTACATATATAGACACAGGTATATAATAAGTCTGTGTTTCAGTTATTACATAAGTAGAGATTCTGCACATCCTTTACATATGTATTAAATGGATTATGCCCTGTCCTTGAGGGGTCAGATTGACATTAGGTCAAATTTGGTGTGACAAGAATATCGGCCTCGGGGTGGTCTTTGAGCATTTCATCATCGGATTTTCAATTGGATGGATGTTTGACAAGTTGGAGGGTGGAATAGATTGAGGTCTGTCCATTAAAGTATGAGGATTGGCTATCTTAATATATATCTGAGCACTTATACCATATAGGTGTAGAGATGGTAATGTGGACCAACTGATGATTGCTGGTTTAGCGTGAATATGTATATTGTTGATTATTTATTTTTTCAACATATATGTGTTCAAGTGTATCAGTGTTATGAGATAGTTTTGAAAGTGGTGGTTTATATGAAAGCCTGTGCTCATATACCCTATATATTACATATATAGACACAGGTATATAATAAGGCTGTGTGTTTCAGTTAAAATTATATTAAAATTAATGAAAACCATTTTGTTAAAAGTAACTTATTTATAAATGGAAATGTACTTTTATCTGAAATTAAACGTTTCCATTTTTATCTTTGTTAGTATTTATGTAAATATCTAAAATGAGAACAATAACAAAAATAGCATTGTAAAGATGGAACATCTTGCAGTAGAATTTGATTAAATGGATGATGATATTTGCAAAAAGACATTGAAATTTAAAAGTAGAGTTGTGAGTATGAATAAATATCATTGGCTTCATTGAAATACACTAAGGGGTTAACAAATTAAAACTGTAATAAATATTAAAGTAAATAGCAATAAATTAACAACTAATTTTTACTAGTTATTTTTAGCAGTCCCTGGTTATATTTGCTTTATGTTTTTAGCATTTTATTTTCTTCATTTTGTATTTTATATATATATATATATATATATATATATATATATATATATATATATATATATATATATATATATTGTAACTTAATTAAAGTAGTTCAAATAAGATCCAAGTAAAGGTTCAAAAGAAATAAAATTAAAGGTTGATCAAATATTGTAGATGGTTACAATAGCTATTACCATACCTGAGTAGTCTACAATATATAAGATCATAATATTTAATATAACGTTGGATTTCTCAAGATATCCCACTATCAATAATTATAAGCAAATTATTAATAACAAGTATTATAACTCAGGTCTATGAAATCACGTGAAGTGAGTACACTAGTAATTCAATAAAATATAACTCAGGTATATTAGCAGTAGATCTTATCCACTTTCATTTCTTGGTTTGATGTTAAGTGCATGTTTAAACAAATACTAAGTGAATATGGTCAAGCAGGGCGCCACTAGATTATCTGAATCTAGACACAGTTACATCTAATAACCTTTCACATCTACCGGGTTTGAATCCCCTTTTAGGTATTTTATTTCTAATAAAAATGGAAGATTTTGCTTTTTTGAGCCATATCACTATACACACTAATATTTAGGTAAAAGTAAAACATCTATAAACCAAAGTGGAGTATATTAGACATAAATCATTTCTGAGATCTTAGCATAACAAATGTGTTTCAATATTTTTATAAGTTTACTAGCTCAGATTATATATAACTAATTTAGGATGGCAATTCACTCATCCTTGCATGAAATAGATGATGGGATGTGGTTATAATAATACTAAGAAATCACTAAATATTATAAAATCAATATTTATTTATGGCCTTTAAAAGTTAAACAGCTCATTAATTAAAACGTTCATGACGATGATGATGATGATGATAATAATAACGATAATGACAAGGGTTTCAACTACAGCTCTAGGACTAAGCCTAAACATAAAATTGAATTTTTATAAAGAAATTCATAATTATTGTTAATCTTAGCATTTTTAATCATATCTTAAACAACTAATATTTAACCATTGATGATGATGAATAATCACACTTAACAAAGACTACACTTAATGAAATATATACACCTCATTTAATAAAACAAACTAATATTTATTACTGCATTTCTAACATATACATAAAAATTTCTAGATAAATATGAAAATTGACATGAATAATAATAATGATAATAATTGATTATCTAACAATCCTCAGATTAATTTCAAGTTCTTCCCCCTTTCCCTTCAAATGTATTTTGTATTAAGTTGGACGTCACATTGGCCATGATTTTCACTCCATGAGAAAAGTATTTCAAGAAAAAAATATTATCTGCTCATTAGCACACAAACTTTATAAATCTAACATGCAAGTAGAATGTTAAAAAAAAATGTTCATAGAATTGAAAGAGCAAGTTTTAGAAACAAGTTTTAAATTATTGTCTCCCCCCTCTCTTCTACCTCTGAAATGCTATACTTAACTTGAAACAAAATAATCTAATATTCTAATACTACTTGTTACCTCACATTCACTCGCAATTATACACATATAAAAATATTATTATGTATGTGCGTGTTTTATCCCATAATAACAAAATATTATTTAAAACCAAAATAATAATAATATACTAGTTAAAACTAAAATCATAATACCATAAAAAAAATTCTTTTACACATTAATATTTTTCATAACTATAAAATTAATAAACAAATAATTTTGTTACAATGAATTCCTTTACTTATTTTTTTTGATCGAACTCATTTAATTAGTTACAATATATATATATATATATATATATATATATATATATATATATATATATATATATATATATATATATATATATATATATATATATATATATATAGTAAGGGAATGTAAAAATTAAATTGAAAAACCATTTGTAACAGAAATATAAAAATAGATAGAAGCAATTATAGATAGAAATTATTAATTATTATAATAAGATATGTCTATATTTAATCTGTCATTTGAACAATAAGCAAATTTTGTAACAGATATAATAACAAATAGATAGATGAGTGATAAAATGATAGTTGCTATAATTCAATAACTAAACACTAAACAGGATATTTGATATGCTCCAGCGGTTCATCATTTGTAACCAAGTAAAATTAAATGAGAAATGAATTTACTGTGTTAGCTAACATACAATTTATAATTAAACAAGGATCACGCCAACACATAGATAAGAATATATGCATATCATGCTCTATTCAGGTGTCTATTTTTAATTAATTAAATATAACATTATAGCCCGTTTGCAACTATCCTAAACATTAATTCTGTCATGCTAATAATGAAATAAATAAATTATCTCATTTCTCAATACTTAAAATAACAAAAATGAAAATTAAAACTATTATCATTAAAGATTTAAAATATTTAGATATTGGGGAAGCATTTGAACAATAAAACATACTGGTCATTGTCATCAAATAAAATAATATTAAATACAGCAGCTGAATAAAATTACCCACAGTGAGATTCCTGGAGTGCCTTATGCTTAACTCCAATAATAGGTTCTTTTAATCAAGAATTCTTCTCATTCCTCTTTCCATGTATATACGACCATTCATGGTCACATGCACACACTGGTGCTATTTATAACAATGTATACATTTATCATATAAACTTAATATGATGAAGTTGGAAAGGGATTAAATCACTCTTTATTCAGTTTAGCTAATACATGTGTTTTCCCACGAGTGCCACTAGATTGTTTTAAATCTAGATATCTGTTTAGAGTGTACTGAGTTCAAACTCATTCAGTACATTTTTATCACACATGACTTGGATGATTAATGAAAAATAATGACATTCTTATATTTTATCTACATCAATAAAATTACAAGATCCCCATATCCCAAAATTTATACCCATATCCCAAAATTTATATAGATCAAAACTCTTATAGACATTGCTAGCTCATCTTATGTATATTGATGAACAGACAAGTATAATCCTATTAATGTCTTCTAAACAAGCATCATGAAGACCATTATTGATATTGATGGCCATTTAACTAGATTTATCACAATATAAAGATAATAATGATGATGATAATAATGATGATGATGATGATGGTAATAATATCATAATAATAATGATAATAATAGTGATGATGATACCAGCCATAGCTTTATTATGAACTCACAAGAATAAATTTATCTTTATAAACTCATAAGCACTTTTTAAAATCATCCTTTGTCACAATGGAATTTAAATATTACATTCACTATCATTTATATAAGTTTATAATTATTTACTAAAATACTTTTATAGTTAAAACTAGGATTTAATAATACTAGTGATGATAACTGATCACCACGAATCTCTATGCATGATATTCAACTTTCTACAAATCCTTATTTACTAAATATATTAATTATGTTAAATATTAGATTTAATGATTATCATTTATTTAATCAATGATGATGGCGATATTAACTACTGTATAATATTATTTGAAACAGTGTTTTAATCAATAATATATCTATCTTTGATGAGGATGATCAAAACTCATGGACACAACATAATTTTAGATTTCTATTGTTGAACTATCATTATTAAAATTTGGTTATTATCAAGCTTAATCCCTAAATACTTAAAGGTAAATCAACATTCTAGTTTACTTAACATTTTGTGAGCGCTTAATATTTGCAAGTGATTGCTCAATATTTACGAATGATGATTCTTAATATCTGCGAGCGACGATGATGAATTAACCTGATAGAATCAAGACAAGAAAAATACAACAATATTTTTAATAAGAACTCGGAAACCAATTAAGATATATAATTATATTTTATTAATACTATTCTTCTTTCCTTCTTTAAAATCAAATTTACTAATTAGATAAATGGCTTATTATTACATTAATTCAATATAGAACTAATACAAAATTTTATATACAAGTTCGTCATTTTGGATAATTTTAAAATAAGCTGGCTTAAAATGACATTTAAAAAAAATATATTTTATGGAATGCTTACTTAAAACTTTCCTAACTTATTATATCATAAAAATAAATTTCATATGTAACTTGTGTTTTATTTCACTTCCATTCATATGTAAGCCTTGCTTTATAATTTCTCATATTTAAACTAATTATGTATAACCTATTGTTTTTACGTGTTTGTATAAGCAGTTACACCTGCACACATTCGGTAATGTTAACATATATGTTTAAAATGTATACCCCTATATTAGAGATTAATACATAAATTACATATATAAAGAATATTCTTGCAACCTTTTAGCAAAATAAAATAAAATACATTATATCTATTTTAATATGCAACAAGAAAAAATAATAATAAAAAAAAAACATTATAAATGCATGTTTATAGGTTGCTCATTATCATAACAAATGAAGAACAATAAAAAAATAAACATTTAAATATTACAATATATAATATAAAAAAATAATAAAAAATAATAAAAATTTAAGTTTAAAGATTTAAACTGTGTTTGTGTTATGTTATGTGATATTGAGAATAACTATCGATAAACAAGCCCTTAATGTTTCTGTATCAAAGAAAAAAAATGCTTTGAACAATAAATTAAGGTTTACTTTTAATAAGCAATAATAAAAGATCTGTTAAGGAAAGTTCATAGTTACCCAATTACTTTCACTTCTTATAAATGTCTCAAGTTTGAATTTTCAGACTGCTTGTCTCACATATAAGTTGATTTGATCCATTTAATAAAAAAGAAAGTTCTTGCAGATAATTTTAAGATAAACATGAATTAATTGACTTGCTTGTTTCCACAATTTTAAAATTATTTATTGTTGATACATTTGATAACGCTGAATTCGTTGACTGGCTTTCTTCCAATTTTCTCAAAAAAGAGTTATTACAAGTACTTTTAGATAAGTATGAACTGGTTGATTTGCTTGTCTCTTCCATTAAAAAAAATAAATCATTGTAGACACATTAGCTGACTGATGAAAACTTTAACAAAAAATTTGATTCATAGCTTCATCAAATTTGGCTATATATATGGCTTTTATTCATCTTTCCTTTCTTGGCTCTTGTCAAAGATGATAACGAGATGACATTTTTGGCTGGTTTTAAATTTGTCCATTCTTTTGGTTACTATGGACCGGTATATGGGTCCACAGTAGACCAGTGATTTAACCCATTCTGTATTAATCAGGAAGCATAAAAAATGGTTTTAGCAATTTAAATTCATTGGATTATACACAGCAAAATATATTAATATTATTTCATAGAATTGTTAATAACTTCTTCCAATAAATTCAATTTTGTTTCATTTTTCCTTCTTTATCTTAATCTTGCTGGGAATTATTTATATATACGCACATCTCTGTCTATACTGACTTAAAAACAAGAGTCTTTTTTTTCCCATCAATTTTTTTAAGAGTGAAAAAAAATCAAATTGCTCACTCTCTTTTCACAACAATGAAAAAACTGACTCTCTCCTTCAATAACATTAAAAAATTGACTGATCACTAAATATTGTTACATTCATTTTTATTGCGAATCTTGGTCAAAGAAAATGACCACCTGCATATCTTATCTTGAGATAAAAGATCAAAAAAATCAGTTTGACAAGTTAATGTTCTATCGTGATTTTACAAGAAAATTAATAATCACGCTTTATCCCATCAAAGCACCTCTCTTTTAAAAATAATCTTAGACACAGATAACACAAACAATAAAGCTGGCAATCTATAGTCATTAGAAATAGGTGTAAAAACATTTTATACAGACATTTTTATTCTTTCACACTCTTTTGTACGTGTACATTTTTTTAAATCTCCTAATCTACTAATCTGATTGCTACACTTTCTTTCTGATCTGCTTTATTTTAACAAAATTAATGTTAAATAATTTAACACTTTATTTAATAAGAAAATACAATAAATCAATATTAAATATTATTACCTTTTCTCTCTACAACTGCGTGTTCATTAACTATTTATATAGACTATACAATAATAAATACACACATAAATCTATATATCCAAAAGAAATTTTTTTAGATAAATAATTTATCTATGTGTTTGAAATGGGTCATATACATACATTTGCCTCACTCCCAAACAAAAAAAAATTAAATGTAAAGATTTGCTTAGGTCAGGAGTGCCATTGGCTTTAGGCTACATACATTATATGTGCCTTTTACTCCTTCTGACGATTCCAGTACAAATGCATTTTCCCTTTTTCTTTCCTTGATCATGGTCTACTATTTCCACTTAGATCATTGAAGTTATTCCCATACCTAATTATCTGTGGTTTACTGGGTTTTGTTGGAAAGTGTCATCCTAACTGGTTGTTTCCAACTCTCATACTGGAGACTTTATAACTATAGTTCTCCTTCCTCCTAGGATAATCTTTAGCTATCCTTTCAGTATCTCACTTTGTCTCAAACATGTCTGCTATACTTACTGGAGCATATACATCAGCAGCTGTCTTTAATTCTAAGAAACTAGCTTTACTGACTACATCTTTCCTGAGGTCAATTTGTTACTGTACAGTGGCTACCTTTACTTCTAAGGTATGGGTCTCACTGTATATATCATCTTTGGGATTGGTCTGTTCTTGAACAGCAGCTACCTCATCACTTTCATATGGCTTGTTTACAGTCACATAACTCTCTGACACTATTTCTTGTTTTGGACTGGTCATCCTATTATCAGTTTCTTTACTTAAATCAGTTACTTGATTATTCATTTCTTGTGATGGTTGATCCATCTTATTATCAAGTCTCTTAGACTGTCTATTAAGATACTCATGGATTGTTTGGAAGTACTGATCCATTTTATGATTTATTTGGTTCATGCCCTTCTTCATTTCTTTGAAGTACTGATCAAATCTGTTTTAATTGTAACATAACAATTTGTATACACTCATTATCACTTAGCTTTTTCTTTCCCTTCATCCCTGCAGTGGCTACTTCTTTATTTTCTTTCATATTACTTTTTTTCTATACTTATTTATAAACTTATAAAATACTTATATTACTGATTCTTTTCTGCTTTATTCTGTTTAATTTATTATGTTCTGCTCCCCGATTTCCTATACATCCAGAGTTGAACACCTTTATCCATACACTGATATACTTTAAAATTTCCAACCACTCTTTCTCAGCCATAATTCTCCCCATCCATCTATCTATATCTTAAGTGCCTTTATTTAGCTATTTATATCTTAAGTACCTTTATTTAACTTAACCTCCATCATCACACATTTTTACTTATGTTTAATTGACAAATTATGAGGTCATAGACCCTTTTTGAAAAACATTTATTTAAGAATAAACTATCTCTGTATAAGTGTGCCCTTTTTATGCAATCATTTATCTAGTTTTTAATGCCTTTATAAAACTTAACTCTCTCGATGCCCTATTTTAATACACTAGGCCAAAAAAAAATTACTTATATAACATATGTGCCTATATTTATAATAGAGTTTGCATCTCAAGTTATTTATATACTCATCTACCCTTCTAGAGATCTGACAGATACCGACAGCCAAAAGAATGATTAGCAATTCACAATCATGAGATAGATAAAAAAGTTCAATCATCGCACTTAAAGCATACAATGTTCCATGAACACTCAGATGATCATACCAATTCAATCACTCTAAGCTACTACAACTCATAATAGTTTATTGCAAACACTGTTGCATTGCTCTGCTTACTTCCAAGTCTTAGGGGCTTTAATTCATAAAATACTGCCTTGCTTATTTTTAAAGTCTTAGAGGCAACAATTATATATCAGTACAAAATATACTGCCTTGCTCTCTCTGGAGTCTTAGAGGCGAAATATTATGTTTTCATAAAAAACTATGCCTTGCTCTCTCTGGAGTCTTAGAGGCAAAATCATGGCAGGCCTACTGTTAACTGCTTCATGATAAATAATAACTGATATTATAATCTGGGTTGGAGCAGTGAATGAGATAAATCAATCACCAGTGGCATGAATACATCACATCCTCAAGGCAATGACAAAAATTCTCCATCCATCATCAAAACTGTAATACAACCAACCAAACTCCAACAATCAAATATCCAATCCAACCTCCAAAATCATAGATTTTCTATAACACAAAATTTTCAAATATGAACAAAATTATTATTCTACATTTCAAGGCTATTAATATTTCCATGCTTATCTAGCAGCAATGCTATATTTCACTGATAAGCAAAATATTTAAAAAAACAGTGCTATTAATTTTAACACTTATTATAAGTTGTGATATCTTTATATTTAAAAATTGAAACTAAGCTGTTTAATGGCTGTATTTATTTATCATCATCCAAAAATGCAATAATAGTAATCATCATCATCTAAATATGAGGCCAAAATATTTGTATACAATAATAATAAAAAAATTACACACAAAAAAAAAATACTTTTTTTTAAAACTATACATCTGTCATCATTATATACTACACATCTCTAAGGTATGTGGTGTATTTCAAGCCCTTATTTGGCTTATTTCGAGCCCTAGTTGACGCCACATTTGTAACAGATAATAAAATATCGATATGGATAGATATTATTTGTAACAGAAAATAAATATAGATGAAATTATTAATTATTAATATATATATAGATTGTAATCAGTTATAAAGGTAACAGTCTTTTAACAGTCTTTTTATCATTCATCATTACAATATCATTCATACTGTTACAAATGACAGATTAAAAACATATATTCTAATAATTAATAATTTCGTCTATATTTATTTTCTGTTACAAATAATATCTATCCATATCGATATTTTATTAACTGTTACAATATATATCACTATATTTTCATTTATTTATTAGAGATATAAGTTTACAAATGGAAAACATTTTAAAAATAATATTCAAACATTGCAAATTTGGGGGGGGGGTAATAACCTAAAATATGTAATTATCAAAATAGCTTTTTCCATATTAGCTCTTTGTTACATGGCTATTAAAAAGATATAATAAATTATATTGTTGCTATTTGAATTTTATGTTTAAAATTTTAATGAATCATGATTAATTTATTATGAAAAAATAAAATTTTATTTTTTAATTTAAAATTGGCTTTAATAGTCATTAAAAAATAACAAAAAAGTAATCATTATAGTATCTGTAAAAATATTCCATTTTCAATAGTGGTTGTTTTTTGTTGATTTTTGTTGTAGTAGTCCATAATCCATTTTCTTTTTGATTTCTTTAAAAATAAACATTTGCAAGTAAAATATAAATTTAATAAAAATGTTTTGTTGTAATATAAATAGTTTAAGGATAAATTGCAAAAATAATCATAAATAGATGTTTTCAATAGTTTTCATAAAAACTTTCTGTTTCTGAGAACAAAAAATCCATCATTTAGTTTCATTGTATACTTATTTGTCATAGCGAAGTCAATATGTATTTTAGTTTTATTTGCTGTTTTGAAAAAATACAAAACAGAAAAATAATACATGATACGGATAGCTACATGAGAGTAAATATAAGCCAAAAGGCAATCACAATGCCACCAGCACACACTGCAAAATTCAGTTAGTAGTGAGATTGATAATCTTGATTGAATTAAAACATATGTAAAATATATTTTTGAGATAAAGAAGTGTGCTATCAAAATGCATATTTTTAATTTTTAAAAAATGGATTAAAATTTGAAATTATATATATATATTTTCTTGAACGTTTGTGATAATGGTATTTTGGAATATTTCAATCATCTAATATTATGTATATGCCTTTAGAATAATTTAACTTTATTTAAATAATCCAATTACATTAAACTCTTAGTAATAAAATACAGCTTACTATATGAACAATAATTCAAGAGATTATTATTCTCTCTTCTTCAGGCATTGCTGGCATGACCAGTGATAGTACTAATATGATAATTCAACTTTGAACTTGAGATTTTTGAATATTGAATTTTAAGCTGATACTCTAACCAACTGAGTGATCCTACTAAAAGCAATAGTCAATAGAAATTTCATATAATTATTTATGTGGTTTCTCATGATTTCTTCTCTTTTTAAGAGCAATGTTGATAAGTGGTCTCCATATATATTCACATTGATTACAGGATCAAAACATTATAAGAGGCTTTTTATATTGGAATAATATAGTTTTTATTACTAAATAACATATTTTATTATTATTTATATCCAAAATAGAACAATATAAAATGGATCATATAATTACTTCAATTATAAACCACAATATACAATTAAATATATTTTCTATGTATACTAAAAATGATGTTATACAACATAAAAAGTGGTCAATAGCTCTGCTGATTACATGTTTTTTTTTAGTAATTAAATAACATTTATGAGCTATCTACGTCATTTTAGTTTTCATAAAAATAGAGGGATGTTCTGATATAAAAAAATACAAATTCAATTGATTTTGATATTAATGCATTCATTCCATGACCAATTAACTTATTTCAATGACAAAGGACAAAAGAAGAACAGGTTTAGCAACAGAATGAATTTTATCTCACCATATTGTTTTCATTCTTTAAAATTACTAAAACAGGTTTTTATATTAAACCCTTACTTTACTTTTGATTACTTGTTATCCCTCCCCCCACCAAAAACAATTCTAGGAATATATTTAATAAGTAGCAATCTATGAAATTAATTTGTAAGATATTCATCTCATAGTACATATATATTCTACAGAATTATTAAGTTTGTTTTCATAGTCTATATTATAAATATAAAGGTGATAATACTATTTATAAATAAATATAATGAACAACAGAAGCATTTTCATACAATTTCTTAAGATTTATTATATTTATTTATAAATATATTATCACTATTAAAATTCATTGTTTTCATTACAATAATTATTCTATAACAAGCATGATTATATATATATATATATATATATATATATATATATATATATATATATATATATATATATATATATATATATATATATATATATATATATATATATAAGACTGTACTGGTCAACAAATATATGTTGGGATAATTTACATTACTTTAATTAACTCAAGCGACACCTCATAATAAACATTAAACTATTCTGACACACATTGACTATACAGGGTATGAGAATATTTGTTTAATATGATGATGGTAACCATTAAGTAGCCAATATTTGCAATATTTGGTTAAATTACATAGAACAATGGGAGTAACATATGTAGACAAGACAATATTATAAAATAAAGTCATCATTTAAATAATTAAAAATCAATAATTTATTACAAAATTTTATAATTATCGAACATATATATATATATATATATATATAACTATTTCTCTAATCTCTTTTCTTTTTTCTGTCTTTTAAAACAGGCAAAACTCACTATATGTATTGCCACACACATCAAGTTGTCTTTTATTTTGTTTTTTAGTTCATGCCCATAGTGGAAATCGATAGTTATTTACAAAGTTTCCATAGTTTCTTTTTCTTAATTTTAAAATATTATTCTCAATTACATCTTGTGATGCAACTTTTTTTAAAGATCGAGGACATTAGCCACATTGTAAGAGTCTGTCTTTAACATATTCCAAATACAATTTTATGCATGGCTTATCATCACAAATATAATACATTTTTTATATCATATGCTTGATAACATTGTCACACACATATATCTAATGTGGGATGCCTTTAACCAATATATCTTTGTTCAAGGGTAACTCTAGAAAGTGGCTACTTTAGTTCCAAAATCCAATTTAACAATAAGACATCCTAATTATGCAACATGAGCTATGTGAAATATTTCTTTATATCTGAACCCTATTTATTAATTAATACTCATAAAATTAACTGAGGTTGTCTTTTGAATATAACCCCAAATTTATGAAAAGAAACAGAATAAATTTACCATACAGATGTGGTTTAACAATAACCTATTTCATCCTTATCTAATATTTGTATATACATAATATGTTCTAAAGATAAATAAAATTTAAACACATAACAAGCAAAAAAGTGCTAATTCATGTACAAGTATATTGGATCTAATTTCAAAACACTGTGAATAAATCCACTAAAGATATAGTATAACAATAACAACATCTAACAGTGATCTAATATATGTATGTGCATAATGAGTTAAAAATAAAATCTAATTCATAGCAATCAAAAGAACTGCTATTTTATATAAAAATGGACTAATAACCCTTTAATATAATACCACATTTAATTATTTACATTCACTTTTTCACAATTGTTCTCTAAATACTTTACAACATGTACATTTAATATAAATTGAATATTATACCTTTGATTATTTTATTTCACATTAAGGATTAAAAAATAAGATGTTAACAAATCATACAATAAATACAAGATGAAGCTAATTTCTCTTTTTTTATATTCAATTTTTTTCTCTTTTTTCAGCTGCTTTAATACTAAATGTAAATAAACTAAAATTTAAATTATTATTATGTTAATATAACAATATATATATATATATATATATATATATATTGTTATATTAACATAATAATAATTACTTATATATATATATATATATATATATATATATATATATAAGTACAAAGTAAAAATTTTATATACTGAGTTTAATTTCTACCATGAAGGCAATTATTAATTAATCCATTTATAAGTAGACATAATGTCCTTGCTAATATTCTGACAGATTTCTTTGTTTTCAGTAGATTTAAGCTTTCAACTTTCACTTTAATATAAACCATTATTATTTATCAGAATATAACACATTTGACCGCATTCAATTGATATTTTTGTTTAGAAATGAAATAAATTTTAAAGAATCATATTTAATTTTTAGAATTATTTTAAAAATTATATTTTAATTAAAACAAAATGCTGTCATTTCATCAAATTTAAGATGGAGCCAATTGAATTTGCAAAACAAATGAAATCTTTTTTGTTTGATGTTTGTTGAAAAATCTGAATGAAATATTTTTTTACTACTAAATCTATCAATTTATTATTTAAAAGTTTTTTTTTCATACTTTTTATATTACTAAATATTATAACAATCTGCTAACTGACATCATTTCTAAATACTTGAATTTTCCATGTATGTAATCTCTATAGTAACAATATTCAAAAGAATACATTCTTTTATATTTAAAAATCAACCATTTCTTTAAAAAAGAAATATATAGTAATAGATCTTTCTGATTTCTAATAATTATTACATAATAAGGATGCAAGTATAATCATAAACATTCCAAAAAATCAAGTCTTTAATTCATCATAATATTTTCTGGAAATAATCTCCCAAAGTTTTAGATCATGGAATATATAAATGATACCTATTCTTATGGAGATTGCAAAACATTCACATCCTGCATATTCGCATATTCAATTATATTAGAAAATTAATATTTGTAAAATTTAATGACATAAAAAACTTCAAAATTTTTTCGGCAGAGGGTGAAAAACTCAAATTTAATTTCTAGTCATTTTGGATATAGATCCAATGTTTTGATAAAACATACAGTTATAATAAAAATAATAAAATAATGCCCTTTCACAATCTCTGTCATTGAAATTTGAAGTTTAAACATTGATTCTTGATCTTAATTAGAGAATCATTCAAAAATAGTATTGTTAGATTTTAAAATTTCTGGGAAGATTTTAGCAATCAGCAGATTTTCTCTTCTACTCAGTCAGCATAATTAAGGTTTTATGCATTATGAATAAACTGAAACCCTAGATGTTATTGTAACTTCATAAAAACATTAATCGAATTTGACTGATGTCAATAAAAAACTGAACCTGCATAAGATTTAGTTCTTGTTTTGAACATCACAGGATTCTATTTTACACATTTTTAATAATACCCTAATTTGACATCTTTATTGACATTATTTTATTTTAATTAAAATAATTTCAAATGCATTTTTTATTTACTTGATTATCTTGCAAAACAAGTATTAAATTACTTAATTTTTTTTTTTTTTTGTTTTCTAGATTCATATCAAAACAAGCTTAATCTTTTTTAATTTAATTATTTAAAATCTATTTCTTAATTGAGTTATTTTTTAAAAAAAAACTTTGGTAAAAGAATGTTTTAATATAATTTACCATATTTTCCTAACTTTAAAATAGTTTTAACAATAACCATTTAAATTATTCAGCATTACATTACAATGAGACATTTAATAATTTTAACTTTAATTTACATCCCTATGCATTTGTTTTTGTTTACATTTGAACTACTATATTTAGAAATACTTACAACTGTGAATCAACTCACAATAATGTAGAAGACCTTATCTTATGCCTGATACTTAAAGAAAATATTATTGAGTTATATATATATATATATATATATATATATATATATATAATATCAATATATATATATATATATATATATATATATATATATATATATATATATATATATATATGAATTTAATGGCAGTTGAAGCAGGTTTAAGAAATTAACCAAAAATACTTCTGCGGATTTAAGAATTGTTTGTAATAGTTTGTAAACCGTTAAATTTAATATTTCAATTATAATTACAATTTTGTTTTTAATTAACGGATATTATATATATATAACTCTATAAATAAATATTTGAAAATACAGTAATTAAAAGTCAATAAAAATTATATGTATAACTATAACTTAGAAGTGCTTTCACTACATTGTAGCTTTGTCAACTATCACATTTAAAATGTCAACTTTCCCATAATTCTGTTATCTTAATATATGTTGCTTGCTGATTAATTAAATTTTGCTTGTATTTATATATTAACATTGCCTCTTTAATTTCTCTTTTATTATTATTTCTTTCAGTTTCCAATATTTTTACATTGTTATAATCAAAATCAAAAACATATATACATGATTTATTATGGTCATAAAAAGCATACGCTGATAAATTCTCACTATTTTTAAAATTTTGTTTCGTATTTTGAACCCTTTTAAACAATAATATGTGCTCTTTTGTTCTTTTTTCCAATGTGCACCTCGATTCACCTATATATCCAGTACCACACCTACATGTCCATTTGTAAATGATACAATTTTTATTTGTCAATAAAGTTTTATCTTTTGAATTGTTTCTTAATTTATTCAATGTAGATGGTGCATAAAATGCTATATCACATATTCCTTTATAATTTTTCTTAATGAAACTTGCCTGTTGATTCGATATATATGGCATTGACATCCACAACTTTTTATCAAAAAAATTAACATTATTATTAATATGTTTATATTTAGAAGTAAAATTTTTAACAGTATAATATACACAATATCATAATTGTATCCAAAGTTTAACAACTCATTACAATAAACTTTAATATTTTTAGTTTTCTCTGATGCATATTTACAAAGGTTATCCTTTCTAAATAAAAAGGACTTCACACCTGCCATTTTATGTGACATTGGTACTTTTGATTCATATGGAATATATCCTTTTTTTGCTATTGGTTTAAGAGCCATATAGTAATCCATTTTATCCTTATTTCTAGTAATGTTAACATCCAAAAATTGAACACTCATTGAATTTTCATCTGTTTTAATACACTTTAAACTCTTTATATTATTTAATTCATTAAACAAATCATTAATAGCATTTGGCTTTCCACAAACAAAAACATCATCAACATATCGACTGTATAAAATAATATCTTTCTGATAATGATCCTTATTTAAAATATTTTCTTCATATGTAGATATAACAAAATTACATATTTGGGCAACTGTAGAAAGCCCCATCGGCCACCCATTATTCATTTTATAAAATTCATGCTTAAAAAATTGCATAAATGTTTCTATCAATAAAGCTTAGTGTTTCAACAATAAATTTTATTATTTTAACGTTAACATTTTTTAACTTTAATATATTATTAATTAATTCAATAGAAGTCATTCTGTCAAATGATCCATACATTTCACTTACATCAAAGGTACAAATTACATCATAATTATTAATAATAACATTATTAATTTTACCAACGAAATCAAATGATGAATGTATTGTAAACAAACCAAAAACAAGAATTTCCTGTAACATTTTCTCCATTAATTTACATATTTCATAATAAAATGCACCCCCAAAATCAATCATTAATCGTAATGATTCTTTTTCTTTATGCAATTTTATATTTGAAAATATTCTAGGACATACTGCAGCCAAGGGATAAATCGTATCATAAGTAGAATTATCAATTACATTATTTTTAGCTTTTTTTAAAATGTTATTAACAAATAGAACTCTTAAACTTTCAATATTTACCTTATTAACCTTTGTAAAATTGAGTAAACTCATTTGAGTACTAACTTTATTTTCATAATCCGATTTTAGTAACAAGCACATCCATTAACCTTTATCCTCCTTTATATATACAATATTATTTTCAGATGTAAATTTTCTACATTTAGAAATTTTTTTGTTCCAATTATTATTTATTGCAAATTTAAAATTCTCTTCCTTTACTTTTTTAACTAAATCGTTTCCAACACTTGAAATATATTTAATTACTCCCAATGAACTTTCAACAGCGGACCTCAATTCCAAATCATGATCTTTCCATTGACCACCAACATATTTTGCACCTAGATTTAAAATATATTTTACTTGTAAATCGAGATCCACACCAGCTAAATTAACAAATTTATTATCTTGAAGCTTATTTTTGAATTCTTTCATAAACAAAAAGTTAATTTTCTTATAAAATTTTTTACATAATCTGTTATAATATCGTTCGAAAAACATTTGAGAATTACTCTTATAATTGAACCAGTCATTTCGATTATTCAAATCAATCAAATGATTTAAACTTTTTAAATAGTAACTCTTATCAAAGATTTGATATTTGCATGAAGAAATAATATTACATAGCACTGTCGTTTTTAAACAGCATATTGTATTGTATGACAACTTACAAGACATATTAAATTTTATTTGACCACAATTTGGGAAAACTTTTAACATTTTACAGTTATATAGAAACTGCTACCTACATTTTCAAGCAATTATTTTGTAAGTTACATTTCGCCATTTTTTAATAATCCACATATCATTTCTAAAACTCATTTCTATTGATATATATTATAATAATATTACAAATCGATGTCTGTATTTCTTCAAAATAATATACATAACTCTATAAATAAATATTTGAAACTACAGTAATTTCAATAAAAATTATATGTATAACTATAACTTAGAAGCACTATCACTACATTGTAGCTTTGTCAACTATCACATTTAAAATGTCAACTTTCCCATAATTCAATGTCAACTTTCCCATAATTCTGTTATCTTAACGTATGCTGCTTGCCGATTAATTAAATTTTGCTTGTATTTATATATTAACATCACCTCTTTAATTTTTCTTTTATTGTTATTTCTTTCAGTTTCCAATATTTTTACATTGTTATAATCAAAATCAAAAACATATATACATGATTTATTATGGTCATAAAAAACAGAAGCTGATAAATTCCCACTATTTTTAAAATTTTGTTTCGTATTTTGAACCCTTTTAAACAATAATATGTGCTCTCTTGTTCTTTTTTCCAATGTGCACCTCCATTCACCTATATATACACTACCACACCTACATGTCCATTTGTAAATGATACAATTTTTATTTGTCAATAAAGTTTTATCTTTTGAATTGTTTCTTAATTTATTCAATGTAGGTGGTGCATAAAATGCTATATCGCATATTCCTTTATAAATTTTCTTAATGAAACTTGCCTGTTGATTCGATATATATGGAATTGATATCCATAACTTTTTATCAGAAAAATTAACATTATTATTAATATTTTTATATTTAGAAGTAAAATTTTTAACAGTATAATATACACAATATCATAATTGTATCCAACGTTTAACAACTCATTACAATACACTTTAATATTTTTAGTTTTATCTGATGCATATTTACAAAGGTTATCTTTTCTAAATAAAAAGGACTTCAAACCTGCCATTTTATGTGACATTGGTACTTTTGATTCATATGGAATATATCCTCTTTTTGCTATTGGTTTAAGAGCCATATAGTAATCCAGTTTATCCTTATTTCTAGTAATCTTAAGATCCAAAAATTGAACACTCATTGAATTTTCATTTGTTTTAATCCACTTTAAACTCTTTATATTATTTAATTCATTAAACAAATCATTAATAGCATTTGGCTTTCCACAAACAAAAACATCATCAACGTATCGACTGTATAAAATAATATCTCTCTGATAATGATCCTTATTTAAAATATTTTCTTCATATGTAGATATGACAAAATTACATATTTGGGCAACTGTAGGTAGCCCCATCGGCCACTCATTATTCATTTTATAAAATCCGTGCTTAAAAATTGCATAAATGTTTCTATCAATAAAGCTTAGTGTTTCAACAATAAATTTTATTATTTTAACATTAACATTTTTAAACTTTAATGTACTATTAATTAATTCAATAGAAGTCATTCTGTCAATTGATCCGTACATTTCACTTACATCAAAGGTACAAACTACATCATAATTATTAATAATATTATTAATTTTACCAACGAAATCAAATGATGAATGTATTGTAAACAAACCAAAAACAAGAATTTCCTGTAACAATTTCTCCGTTAATTTACGTGTTTCATAATAAAATGCACCCCCAAAATCAATCATTAATCGTAATGGTTCTTTTTCTTTATGTGATTTTATATTTGAAAATATTCTAGGACATACTGCAGCCGAGGGATAAATCGTATAATAAGTAGAATTATCAATTACATTATTTTTAGCTTTTTTAAAATGTTATTAACAAATAGAACTCTTAAACTTTCAATATTTACCTTATTAACCTTTGTAAAATTGAGTAAACTCATTTGAGTACTAACTTTATTTTCATAATCCGATTTTAGTAACAAGCACATCCATTAACCTTTATCCTCCTTTATACATACAAGATTATTTTCAGATGTAAATTTTCTACATTTAGAAATTTTTTTGTTCCAATTATTATTTATTGCAAATTTAAAATTCTCTTCCTTTACTTTTTTAACTAAATCGTTTCCAACACTTGAATTATATTTAATTACTCCCAATGACCTTTCAACAGCGGACCTCATTTCCAAATCACGATCTTTCTATTGACCACCAAAGTATTTTGCGCCTAGATTTAAAATATATTTTACTTGTAAATCGAGATCAACACCAGCTAAATTAACAAAGTTATTATCTTGAAGCTTATTTTTGAATTCTTTCATAAACCAAAAGTTAATTTTCTTATTAATTTTTTTTACATAATCTGTTATAATATCGTTCGAAAAACATTTGAGAATTACTCTTATAATTGAATCAGTCATTTCGATTATTCAAATCAATCAAATGATTTAAACTTTTTAAATAACGTCTTTTATCAAAGATTTGATATTTGCACGAAGAAATAATATTACGTAGCACCGTCATTTTTAAACAGCATATTGTATTGTACGACAACTTACAAGACATATTAAATTTTATTTGACAACAATTTGGGAAAACTTTTAACATTTTACATTTATATAGAAACTGATACCTACATTTTAAAGCAATTATTTTATAAGTTACATTTCGCCATTTTTTAATAATCCACATATCATTTCTAGAACTCATTTCTATTGATATATATTATAATAATATTACAAATCGATGTCTGTATTTCTTCAAAATAATATACGTAACTCTATAAATAAATATTTGAAACTACAGTAATTAAAAGTCAATAAAAATTATATGTATAACTATAACTTAGAAGCGCTTTCACTACGTTATAGCTTTGTCAACTATCACATTTAAAATGTCAACTTTCCCAAAATTCAATGTCAACTTTCCCATAATTCTGTTATCTTAACGTTTGCTGCTTGCCGATTAATTAAATTTTGCTTGTATTTATATATTAACATCGCCTCTTTAATTTTTCTTCTATTGTTATTTCTTTCAGTTTCCAATATTTTTACATTGTTATAATCAAAATCAAAACCATATATACATGATTTATTATGGTCATAAAAAACAGAAGCTGATAAATGCTCACTATTTTTAAAATTTTGTTTCATATTTTGAACCCTTTTAAACAATAATATTTTATTCTTGAATGTCCTTTATCAAAATGAAGAAAACAATCATAACATAATCATGAATTCAGTGATTAAAATCCAATTAAACATCACTTGTATATAAACTTCACTTACATGTAAGATTTAAATGTTCGTGTGCATATTTGTTTATGTCTAGATATAATTAAATGTTATTTAGAGTTTAAATATATAATTAGTATAAGGCCATAGTAATAATAGAACATCTTATATAATAACAGAATGGTCCATTTAAAAAAAAATTCATTAATTTTAATAAAGTATTAATATATTATTTGGTATCGAAATAAATATAAATAATTATGTTTATCTTTATAATAAATTTATTTTAAAATGATTTATGTATGTAAATGATAATATATTGTGGTAGATTTTGTTCCCATCATGCGGAAATAAACCGTCACTAAGCAACTATTCCAAGTTTCAAATAAAATTTAAAATTGACTGAAAAGGGATTCGAAATAATGTCATTTTTCAATCTCGTGTTCTACACTATAAAAGGAAGCACTTAAATTTGGGTGATCTCTATGAAAATTTAGTCTGAGCAATTTTACAGATTTATAGTATTTAATTTGCCATTATGGAAGCTTGATTCATGATGCTTGGCTGAAAAGGAACCATAGGATATTTATCTTCGAAGACGAATCTAAGCTTCATGACCATTAAACATGATTAATAATAGAAGAATAATTAATTGCTTACCTTCTAAAGCCAATAAAAAAATTCCATTTTATAAATTCTAAATTTGTTCTAGGAATTATTTAAAAATATAGCCAAGTGTTTGAGTCTTTAAATACTTTTGGAATTAAAAAGCTTATTATGGGAAGTGGATCAGATTTTTCTTTTTTTTTCAATCTACATGAATAGTCAATTAAACATACCTGCAAAATTATGATATAACTTAGTGGCTTGTGTTTGCTAATTTTATAAATAAAAACTAATTATGTGGAAAATTCAAAATGGTATAGCATCTCCCACTTTTTAAGAGTACAATCAAAAAAAAAGTTAATTTCTTTAGGAATCTATGAACTAATTGCATCTTTAATGGATTTTTAACAAATTGTGATTAACAATATTGATATTGTTTTTAAAATAAAACCCATCTTATAAATGTATTGATGTCACTCACAGTGTTTTATCTCAGATGTCAATATTTTTTTGGAAACTAACAATAAAGAATTCGTCATACATTAAAGGTGAAAATTTTAAAGTGATAAAATAATGATTATATTTGGAAGAAGGGAGTTTATTAATGGAACCTATAGAAACAAGTGTACATCAAGAACATGGATTAAATTATTCATAAACTTTTATGGATAATGATGATTGTATAATTTATTTTCGTTACTATGTTTTTTTCTGCTGTTTAATATTTTAATTGCATGTAGTAGGTTTAATCAACATTCAAGTCAATAATAAAAAAGCAGGTCACATGGTTTCAATATTGAATTGGTAAGATATTTAAATGTATTGCATTAAAGATAGGTTGTTCTATTATTATTATTATTATTATTATTATTATTATTATTATTATTATTATTATTATTATTATTATTATTATTATTATTATTATTATTATTATTATTATTATTATTATTATTATTATTATTATTATTATTATTATTATTATTATTATTATTATTATTATTATTACTACTACTACTACTACTACTACTACTAATAATAATAATAATAATAATAATAATAATAATAATAATAATAATAATAATAATATTATTATTATTATTATTATTATTATTATTATTATTATTATTATTATTATTATTAGTAGTAGTAGTAGTAGTAGTAGTAGTAGTAGTAGTAGTAGTAGTAGTATTAAATAACAGTATTCTTAAATTATCTTATTGATTGTGTGATGCTCTTAGGTTATGTTCCTTATAATTTGTTTTTTATGTACTTAGGTAATATTAATAGTATCGCAGTATAATGAGTTTATACGAAGGCATAAATAATATTTTACAAAGTATTTATAGTAATGATACTAAATATAAGAATTGAAGTGTTATTATATGGCTATAGATCAAATAAAATATATCGTTTAGGATCTTAATGCTGTATAAATTGAACATGTTGGTATTATACTAATCTAAAGATAAGTAAATGTTTTGCTAAATGAGAGAATAAAATAAAAGATACCATTTTCGAAAGTGCGTTTTAATGGGGGAAATATTGGGGTCTATGAGATGAAGAGATATTTCTTACCTCATTTTAAACTTTATGGTAATAAGAATATATTTAAATCCTATTTATGGTCAAACTTCTTTATTAATTTTCTATTTATATGAGAAACCCATAGGATTACACACCTTTACATGTACCTGCGATCTTTTCTTTTTATAACAGCGCTTATAAATAAACTGTTTTATTTAGAGAACATTATTAGAGTTATTAATATAATTATATTATACTTATTTCTTCCGTATATATGTATTATTATTATTTTGTTAATTAAATTTTTTAATTGTTGCGTTTTATTTATCATCATCATTTTGACTTTTTGGTATTTAATTCCAATCAGTTAATGTTCATTATACTTTAATAAAATTTCTTAAGTGAATATTATTTAGCTTTAAAGAGATCAAGAGAGCACATCCACACTATTTTCACCTTTTTACTTATATGCTAAGAGATATAATATGGATACAATTACAAACTGCCTTTGCGTTTAGTCATATCCTTTGAAACATTACTACATAAAATATATAAGATTCTTTATTATGTTCAAAGCTCTGAAAAATAATACACATTAAAGTTCATTTTGTTAACTGTAATAATATGCTAACCACACATATAGTGTTTAAAGTAATAGTTATGTACTTATTAACATATACAATATTAGAAATGCAATATAAACACTAAGATTTATTAGAAATCTTCATGTTCACATGCAATAGTGTATTAAGGACATCATTCATGTGAAAGTTGTTTTGCTCATTAATTTATTATTTTGTTAAATTTAAGCTATTATTTAGGCAGTCACTGGTTGGTGAATAGCCAAATATTGGTATTGCATATCTAGTTGTAAGTTAGATTAAGTTTTTGATTCAACATCTCAAGTCAGCATTTAAAATTTCATCTTTTAACATCTTGATTTTATTATAGAGACCAAACATCAACACCCAACTTTATATATATATATATATATATATATATATATATATATATATATATATATATATATATATATATATATATATATATATATATATATATATATATATAAGACATACTTTGTGGGTTCATCCAGGTTAAAAAAATTAAAATATTGATATAACAACATCTTGACTTGATAACACAAGTCATCCACTGAGTGGTAAAAGGTAGAAAGACAGTTGTAGAGGCACTGCAATCACTGATTTTTTTTTAAAAAAACGTTAAATTTCCACCAATAGCAATAATGTTAAATTAAAAATATTTTTTTAAAAATCTTTCCAAACTGGAGGATGTTTGCATGTATTATCTTGCTTATTGATACAATCTGGCGTTTTAAGTATCTCCATGGCTTCTCTAGTTCTGCACTGGTAGAGATTATCACATCTGGATATGATCCTGGTACTAGAAAAATCAATTTTATGATCTGAATCTATAGTACGGAATGAGAGTGCTGATGATGAGTGTTGTTTAACTGCATTAGCATTCTCATCTCTCCTAACAATTATGCATATATTACTCATATCTATATAAATGGCTTTACAATTTTCACATGAGATTTGATAAACACCATGACATTCAAGAGGGATTGAATCCTTAGGCTTGGTTGTTATATTGCTGATCCTTTGATGAGTAGAAAATGCTGTATTTATATTATAACCTTTTAATGTATGTCCAATACTGTCTGTAGTTCCTTTTACATATGAAACACAAATCCGAATAGCTGATTTATCATTGTTTTGTTTCCTATTTTGTCCATTTTGGGCTTGAAATAAGGATTTTTAAATAAATTTATAATTATAACTATTTGCTAATAAAATACTATTAAAGTGATTTATTTCTTCTTTCAGATGTGACTCATCTGAAAAGTTAATTGCTCTATTTAAAAGAATTTTGGCTACATAAACTATCTGAGTTGGGTGATGATGAGAATGTAAATGTAAATATATGTCCATGTGTTTGTTCTCTCTGTAAATCGAAAAAGATAGACTATTTGGTCTTCTGGTGACTAGAATATCACAAAAATGGGAGTTTTTCTGTTTTAAAAAATTTAAAAATTAATGATAATGACATTCTGGTCAGTTTTGATGTTGTGTCTTTGTTTACAAACATTCTAATTCTTGAAACTTTAAATATAATTTCACAACATTGCAATTCATCAAACCATATTATTGCATTCATTAAACATTGTCTCTTGAACACATATTTTGCATACAATGGGCAGCATTACAAACAAGTTTTTGGTACTCCTATGGTCTCAGCTATCTCAGGAGTAATCAGGGACTTATTCATGGAAAATATAGAATATCGTGCTTTAGAATCACCATCTTTAAAACCTCACATTTGGCTCAGATACAAAGATGACACTTTTGTCATATGGCAACATGGAAAAGATACATTAGATGATTTTTTATTACATTTAAATAAAGTGCATCCTCATATTAAATTTACAATGGAGACTGAGTCCGATGGAAATCTCCCATTTCTTGATATTCTAGTCACCAGAACACCAAATGGTCTATCTTTTTTTGATGTATAAAAATAATACACACAAGGAAAGATAGTTCCATTCTCATCATCACCCAACTCAGATAGTTTCCATAGCCAAAACTCTTTTAAATAGAGCAATCAACTTTTCAGATAAGTCACTTCTGAAAGAAGAAATAAATCATCTTAGTAGTCTTTTTAGCAAATAGTTATAATTATAAATTTAATTGTTAAACAGCATTAAGCTGTTGCACATGCGCTTTGCAGATTTTAACTATAAATGACTTAATACTAACACTTCAAACACATGATAAAGTCTTTCGGAAAAGATAGAATGGCCATCTATCTTTTCAAACCCAAATGCTTTTGTATGGGCAAATCTTTAGTGTCTGAAAGTGAAAGCGTGAAGATATTAAATAATCACTTTAATTTACTTTTACATGCTTAAATGAATGACGCTGGTGAAAATTACTAGAATTTTACTATTACAGTTTATAAACATCGCACTATATAAAATAATTGATTTAATTATAAATTTATTAAAAAAAGCCTTATTTCAAGCTTAAAATGGACAAAATAGGAAACAAAATGATGATAAATCAGCTATTAGCATCTGTGTTCCATATGTAAAAGGAACTACAGACAGTATTGGACATATATTAAAATGCTATAATTTAAATACAGAGTTTTTCACTCATCAAAGGATCAGCAATATAATACCCAAGCCTAATAATTTAATCCCTCTTGAATCTCATGATGTTTATCAAATCCCATGTTAAAATTGTAAAGCTTATTACATAGGTATGAGTAATTGTTGCATCAGTGTTGGGAGAGATGAGCATGCTAATGCAGTTAAACAACACTCATCATCATCAACACTCTCATTCCATACTATATATTCAGGTCATAAAATTGATTTTTCTAATACCAGGATCATATCCAGATTTGATAATCTCTACCAGTGCAAAACTAGAGAAGCCATTAATATATATATATATTGTAATGATCCGGAGAAAGGTACTTACGTAAACTGCACTACGGGGCGCCATCTAGGCATTTGAACCTAGAAAAATTTATAAAGTAGGCAGATACGTAAGTCAAAAAAAAATATTTTTTTTTTAAATTTTGGTATCTGCCTACTTTATAAATTTTTCTAGGTTCAAATGCCTAGATGGCGCCCCGTAGTGCAGTTTACGTAAGTACCTTTCTCCGGATCGTTACAATGGTGCACACCCATCTTAAAAGAGATTTGGTCTAAACTTTATTATGTATAATTTTAAATTTTAGAAAGTCTAAAACATTTATTGGTGAAAACTAAGAAAAATAAAGGGGATTTTAAGTATCTTAGGGTTTAAACCTGAAATTAAGTGATTGAAAATAATCTAAATGTTAAATTTTATTAAAATATTTGTTTTCAAATATATCTAAAAGATAAAATACTAAAGGATAAGTTAATAATATTTGTTAAGAAGTAATTATTTATAATATTTAAATTTATACGAAGTCCAAATTTGATCTTGTAAATAAAATAAAAAACATATGCATGATATAAATATGTAGTGATATTTGTGAGCCTTTAATATAAAAAAAAAGTAATCACTATTTCGGATTTAAAATTAATTTATTATCCAAATTAAATAATTAACATTTTTATTATGAATTTTGCATATTAAAAGTTCATACAATTAATCTTGGATTTAGTTTATATAAAATAAAATCGAAATGACCTAGATTCCAACGCAAATTGTATTTTTATTCAGTTCATAAAAAGTATTGTTTTTTTTTTATAACTTGTAAATATTTTAAAGAAATATTATTTGTATTAAAAATAGTTAAATCTACATGTATTTAGCAAGTGGAAGAATCAACTAATGAGAAATCATATTTCGTCAAAAAAAGCATATAAATCGGAAATAAAAAAGCAAGTAATAGGGTTTGTTTTATTAAAAAAGTTTACTAAGTTTTTTTTAAACATTATATTCTTTTTAAAAGACAAGTAGTAAATTGTGACTAACTTAAAGATTTCAAGCATTATATTATCAAGTTTTCATTAAATTGAATGGGTAAAACTCAAAAAATCTCTGCTGGCTAAACTGACAATCAGTAAATTTGCTGAAATATCTTGGAATCCTTATATTAGAAAAAATATGGAAATAATGGAAAGTAAAAATTGTATATTGGTGCCTAAGTGTTATCATGTAATCCCAAAACAAAAGAACAACTGTGAGTATTATATTGATGTATAACTGGATGAGTTTAGAAGTTAAACTATTTATGCATTTTAAATATTATAACATTTATGCAAGATTAAAGTGGGAACAATATATGAATGTCAGAAAAAAATATTTGTAACAAAGATAAATGGACAGATTTCAAGATAATTAAATCTACAGTAAGAGGAAAGTAGAATAAAAATGTTTGCATATTAAAAAATGTGCTGAATATTCTGATACAACTTATAAATATATCTCTCAATAAAAAATTTTACTAGGAAAAAAGTGTTAAACAAATTATTATCAGTGAGTATAACTTTCATGTATAATAAAAACGTTCGTGGTAAATTATAGACAATATCAGTCACATTAGTTTATTGAAGAATCTAAATTACATTTAGGATAATATCATTTTTGTTATCTTTAAGGAGAAAGTATAGAAGGTTCTATGTTAAATGAAAAAATTAACAAGAAATACATCAAGAATAATATAAATCCAAGTATCAGTAATGTTGAAAGGATCTAAATAAAATATATCACTTAATTGGAAAATAACCTTCAATCGATCATGGAGAAAATCAAAAAACTCTTAAATATTGTAGATAACATGAGAGCATTGGAATTCTATATTTTACTAATTTTCATATAAATATAAAAGGAGCAAAAGTCATAGAAGATTGATGCATGACAAAAGTGGGAAGTATGCACAACACTTGAAATACTATTAACAATAAATTAAAGGTTTTTTGATGAAATTGTATGTTAGAAAAAAACAGTAATAGTATCTATACTGAACCTCACCATTTGTTGGTGCTGCTTTTTACCCAATGCACATCAATATGCTGATTCATTGGCCATCAGTTTCTTTACAGAATACTACAGTGGAATTTTTTTTTTTTTCACTTTCTATACATAAAACTTGTATGTTTTTTTTTCTTTTTCGTTTTTAATAAACAAACACTTTGCTTATATATGATGTAGGGGGGAGGGGTTGGTTTACTTTTAAATTTTCAACTTTTTTTAGGATTATGAGCGTTTTTATTTTGAATTATTGCTTTCTTTACACATTACTACGGAAAAAATTTTTTTTACCTCTTTCTATACATAAAACCTGTACATTTTTTTAACCTGTTTAATAAACAACCAGTTTGTTTTTAGATGGTAGAGGGGGGTTGGTTTGCTTTTAAATTATTGACTTTTTTTGGATTTTGAGCTTCTTTTTTAATGCCTTAAGCAATTCAGTTTTAATAAACCAACATTTGGTTTTTAGAGGGTGGAGGGGGGATTGTTTGAATTTTAATTCTTGTCTTTTAGTATATTTTATCAATGTACTGGAAACTTCACATATTAATTTTAAATGTGTTTGAATACAGAACACATATAAAGAGATAGATTAACAAAATATATGAAAAAACATGTAAATATAAATTTAATTTTGATTTTAAAAATGTGAAAATTCTTCATGAAGAGAGAAACCATAATAAAAGAAAAATTAAAGAGGCGATTTTATAAACATGAATTAAAATGCATTTAATAAATCGATATTCGTGGAATTTGAATTGATGACATTTGCCTCCGCTTTTGTTTTTGAATTTAATGGCAGTTGAGGCAGGTTTAAGAAATTAACTGAATGTACTTCTGCACATTTAAGGATTGTTTGTAATTGTTTGTAAACCGTTAAATTTATTATTTCAATTATAATTACAATTTTGTTTTTAATTAATGGACATTATATATAT
>JAQFVV010007848.1:0-20000 GCA_028023455.1 Epiperipatus broadwayi
TAAGTATCTGTTCAAAACATTTTTTAATGATATTTACAATAATACTTGTATTAATACTTTAACGGTATAGACAATATTTAATTCTTTGGAAAAGAGGAAAAAAGATTTTAAAAAATTTTATAATCTAAATTTTGTTTTTTTGGTATTTTTTTCAAGGCTAGATTGAGGATTTTTGCGATTAAATGAAAGGAATCTCTTTTATTCCTTTGAGGTTTTTAGAGTAAAATCGAAACCAAGACAAACTTTTTAAATGTCCAGTTCATATGCTTTTGTCAGAATAGAGTGTTGGTCAGGGCGAGTTTTACTGGCTTTTTTAACTCTTAGTTTAAGACCAAGAAACATCAATGTCTTTCTCTCTGATAGATCTCAACTAAAATATCACTTAACTTCTTTTGATGGCAGGTTGAATGTGTATGGAAATATTTTTTAATTAGGTATTCATATTCATGATAGAAAAAGTAAATTATGACTATTTTTAGAAGGCTATAAAATCATAAGTCAAGACAACAGTTTAGTTGGGTAGACAGAAGATGATCCTCAGAAAATTTTCTCAATTATGAATGTAGACTGTCATTTGATATTGGTCTTTTACTTAGGCAGACCCTTTCTAATAATGGCTGTCTAATATTAAATGAAATTGTTGGATTTTGTTGAAGGGGAATTAATTTAAAATGTAGGCAAAGTATTTTACTACAAAGATACAAATACTGTAATCATAGAAGTAAAATGGAATTCATTATAAATTAAAAAAAAAACATTATGGAAAAGGATCGTATATCAGACTGAATGAAAACAAATTAGTTATTTAAATTAATGTAAGATATCAAATGCAGACAATTTCATTTTATGCATCCTACAAGTTATAATTGGAAGAAGAATTAAAGTATTTTTATAAGAATGCTGAAAATGTTTTTGATCAGAATGTACAGCATTCTGAAATTGTCATGGGTGATTTTAATGCTTTAGAGTTGGTAAACATTCAAAAGATAAAAATGCTGTGGGTAAATTTTGTTATGGTGGCAATAATAAGAGAGGATATAGTCTTATGCGAGTTTGTAGAAAAATATGCATATTGTGAATTCTTTTTTAAAAAATGGCAAAAAGAAAAATGAAGTTATAGCAGAATTGGATTATATTTTAATTAGCAGAAATTATGTATATCAGGTTATAATATTTTTAATATATTCAATTCCAGGAAGTGATCCTCAATCGATTTGTGAAAGATATTTATGCATTAATGCAAGGCTAAAAGAAGAGAGGAAAACTATTGTAAAAGAAAATATTATCAATTGATATTCCCTAATCTCAGGGATATTCCCCATGAATTTAAATTAAAATCTGAAAAATTGTTTTAAAATATTATAAAATTTGAAGATGGTTCAGATTTAAATGAAATCAAGAGAAGATAATTAATATTCTTTTAACAACTAAATAACAATATAACAAAGCATAATTTATTAATTAATTTTTTTATTGAGACAAACAATGTTATGAAGAAGAGAGAAAGGGATCAAAATTTTTTTTTCTAAAATGATTAATTTAAAAAGAATAAAAATATCTAGAGTTTGTAAAATGGTAAAAAAAGAATAATAATGATATAAAAATATAACTGTGAATTGGCAAGAAAAACTATATAAAAAAATAAAGTTCCAGTGTAATATTAAAATCTTAGTGTTGGAAGAAAAATTGTTTCAACAATAAAAAAAAATAGTACTATTACTAAAAAGAGTGATGGCATCATAAAATTTATGAAAGAATTCTATAAAAAATTATATAATAATAAAAAACAAAAAAACAAAGTAATATTTACAATGACTACATCTTCAAAGACATGCAATTAAATTTATAATGAAGTGAAACGTTCCAACACAGTGATAGAATTATTATTGATAATTTGAAATGAAAAATAAAAAAATTGTTTAACAAATTTATTATTCATCAGATGTTTGGAAAAATGCAGTAGAAATATTGGTCACATGATCACAATCTCTTATACTAATCACCAAATGTTAACAAACAAGACAAAACTCTCCCTTAGTAGTGCCACCCTGTGCCAACCAGATTAATCAATAGATGCGAAGGCTTCTACCCAAGCCTTCTGGCATCCACTGATTACTCTTGGTTGGTACAGGGTGGCACTAATTGCATGGAGAGTTTTGGTTTGTTTAGAAATATCGATATTTAAAAAAGATAATAGAATTACAAATCTATCATTCTTCTTATTAGTTCTATGCAAATGCTTTATAAAAAATAATTGAATATGTAAATACCTTTGGGTTTTAATTAATCAAAAACACCAAGTGACTTTAAAAGTAGTTTTAGCATAATAGATGACATTTAAATATTAAGAGAAGTTATAGAAAAGACCAATGAGTTGTTATTATGCTTTAGATTTGTGATTATGAAATGACATTTGATTTGTATAAGCATTTTTTCAGTGATTAAAGCATTAGGTCATTAAGATATGATCAGAGAATATTGTCATATTCTGAAGAATATAAAAATGCTAACAGAAGCAATTAGATTATGTAATGATACTAAAAAAATAACATTGAAAAGAGTGTAAGACAGGTTGATTTCATATCTCCAAAACTTTATACGTGCAGTTTTAAAAAAAAAGTTTGTGAGAAATACAAGTTGGAAACTACGACAGTAAAATAAATAGAGGTTATTTAACTGATGTATAAACGCAGTTTATATGATCAGCTTTGCAAATAATGTGTGAGAGTTTCAGGCAGTTGTTGTAAGAAGTACCAGATGAAATTAAGAATGTATAAGTTACAGATAAATAATCGAAAGTGACTAAAATAATATTAAATCGATTTCTTCAAAAAAAAAAAAAAAAGAAAATATGAGATTGATCCTCATGAAATAGAAGAATTAATAAATATAATACAGTTAGATTATTAATACAAGGAAACCAAATGGATGAAATTAATTAAGAACACCAACTGAATGGAGGAATATGTGAAGCATTAAAAAAATATGCCTATGCATTTGAAAGAGGAAGGATTTAAATAATTCTAAAGAATTGGAATTACAGACAATCAATGCAGGGATTCTTAAATCATTCAACAAAGTTTAAAGAAACATAAGTTAGGAGTAATGAGAAATGATTACTACTAATATACAAGAGTGCAAAAACAAACAAATATTATTGACTTTACATTCAAAACGAATTAAAGGTTAAAATATAGCTTGGGTCTGAAGCTTATTCTCTAGGTGGGATGAAAATATATGGACAGAAGAACTTTGAAATGAAACCCCAAAAATTTACAAGATATAGAAAATACACATACCTGATAGAAGAATTAAATAAGGGAGTTGGTAGTGTGATATGATGCATATAAGAAAGATTTTGGATCAGAGAACTGATTAAACATGAGAATAATCTTCATTCTGGAGTAAATTAATAATGTTGATAATTATTTTTGATAACACTTTTCTTTATAAAAGGTTATTAGAACTTTTTACAGTAATATTGTTAATTATGATGATGATTTTTTGGTGCTTATTTGTTTTATACAAGATATCATAATCCATTTCATATATATATATTCAACAATAAAGTAGATAATCTATGTTTAATTTTATGATGTCAATTAATTATTATATTAAACACATTATTTTATTTATTTTTCATTTTTTAGTATTACAGCACTTGTACATTTTAAAAGCTAAATATATGTTGACACGTATACGTTAATACATTCATGGACACGTGCACACGGCACCTCATTTAAATATTGCAACCGAAGACAATGACAAGTTTCAAACATCTTGCATAGTTTGATAAATGAAGTTGCTTAGAAACCGAAATTCAATAGAAGTTTCTTTTTCTTTTTTATCATTTAATTGATTAACATTACCTAAAGTTGGTGGTTTGAGAGGTCAGCTCATCTACCTTATAGCAGTTGTCCTGGGTTAGCAATTTAGCTTCGGCTGATAAGCTATGACCCGTAAAGAAAAAAAAAAAGTTTTAATGAATTGATCTATGGCAGAATTTGCTGTCACCTGGTGTCATTTGATTTTGTATTTTACTTAAATGTGGATAGAAAGCAAAGGAAATAAATTATTTAATAAAAAAAAATTAACTAATAAATTAATACTCTTTTTTACTTAACAATATTTCTCGACTTTTTATTAACTATATATATTATAAAAACCTTTTATACATTAAAGACTCCAGCCTTTTCAAGCTATTGAGCATTTGCCTTTTTATGAGTGTTAATAATAAATGAAAATATCATTCCCAACACAAGACATAGTATTTATGAAAGAATAAAATGGACCCACAATCTTCAAACCCAAATGCTTATATATGGGCAAATCTTAAGTACTGGAAATGAAAGTGTAGAGGATAGACTACTCACCAAAATGACTGTTTACTATGTTTGAATAAATGACATCAACAAAATTATCTAGAATTTACCAAACGTCACTCTCAAATGAAAACTTAAACATATGTAAATAAGCATTTATTTTTATAGTATTATGTTTATAAATTATAATACTTTAAAGATTTTCCTTTTCAGAAAGCTATTGTACATGCATTTTAACGCAGTGTTAATAATAAATGAATACTTTCATTCCCAACACAAGATATAGTATATTATGAAAGAATGAAATGAATCCACTTATGCTTTGAGTCAAATACTTATATGGACAAATCTTCAGTACTGGAAATGAAACAGTAATTTAAAGTGAGTGGTCTATCCTCACACTTTCACTTCCAGTACCTTGAAGATTTGGCCTATATATAAGCATGGGTTGTTTAAGAATAAGTGGATTCATTTCTTATTCTTTCATAAATACTATATCTTTAGTGGTGGGAATGGAAGTATTCATTTATTATTAACACTCATAAAAGTGTAAGCACTTTATGCTTGAAAAGGCTGACTTAATTATTACAATTTATAAACATAGCGCCATATAAATAAAATGCTTATTTAATATAAACTATATATAAGTAACTAATTTAAATAGATATTGCACTTAAATTGGAAATCTGAGTTGAAAAGATAGCTCCAAAATTGAAACAAGAAAGGGGACAGCATTTAAAGTTGCATTTAACCACTTTATTTGGGAATTAGAAGTTGGAGACAATAAATTAATATAAAATATCCAAACAGCTTCAGATATCAAGGAAACACGGTAAAGAAATATTTAATCCAATATTTATTTGCTCAGCTAAGATAAAAATAAACCCAGATAAAAATTGAGGGTTATATTCAATTAACATTATATTGTTGCATTAACCTAGATAGGATATATTTTGGTATTTAATAAAGTTTAAAGTCTCTATCTGAAATTTTAAAAATGTAATAAATTCTAATCTAATAAAAATGATATAAAGAATTTCTTAATACTTATTGAAATGTTATTGTTTGTAATAAACTCTAGCTAATAAATATGACATTTTTATACATGTTTTATAATTCATATAAACAAATACATAAATTGGTTTAATTCATGGATATTGAAAAGGAGACAAAAATGATGCCTCTTAACCTATTTAGTAAGATACTCCATCTTTCTATTTTGAATAGATTATAGTGAAAATTTAACAATTATTCCTCTATATTTGAATATTTGAATATTTCTTACTTTACAATTAAACTTTTTTTCTATATAATATATTGATAATCTTAACATTAGTTATTACAAATGTAAGTTTTGAAATGATAAACAGTTTAAAAATTAACATTTGGTGTTTTCAAAATATGAAAATAAATTTTTAAAGAAATTTTTATTTATAACAAAGGCCACTGGCATTTTGAACAGATTTATCTACTTAAAAAGTGAATAGAATAAAATATTAGATACTTAAATTTTGTTATCACAATAAAAATAAATTTAAGGGTTAATTATCATATTAAAAAAAGTAAAGCCACTATTAACTGTTATTAACTTTTTAAAATAATGCCTTTTAGCATTTGATAAGGTTTCCATTTTGTCCAATGAACTTTTGAAGAATTGGCTTTTAAAAATAAATGCTTTAAAACCAAATATGTTTTAATAATGTAAGTTTTTGATTTTAAATAAGTCTTTTACAAAAGTAACCTTTAATTTGAAAATAAATTACTGAAAATTACAAGTTTTCTTTTTTCCAATAATTTTTCTTGCATTTTTCTCAAGTGAAAACTTTCTCCTGATATCTAGACCACCTCCTTCATGACATTATGATGCAAATAGCCTATTGCCAACCATGCAAAAGGTTATTGACATTCACCAAAAAATCCATATAATGTTGTCATCATCAGATTTTTTCAAACAATAATATTAAAATTATAATTGTGGGAAGCGCATGGTACTGTAAAGTTATAGATAGATTTAAAACAATGTAGAGAAGATATATGAATTGCTGCCAAAACTGCAAATTTTCTCATATAAAATTGCAGCAGTTTTTACTGCAAAACATTAAATTGTATTATATATGTATTGATTGATAGTTGCTTCTATGGTACACTTATTGATCAAACACAAAGTATATTTCATTATATGAAGGAATAAAACAAAAGAAAAAGGGTCTATTCTATTTTGTTAAGAGTTTTGTACATTTAATGACTAAAAAGATAATAAAAAGATATAGAATGCTTTGTGCTGTTATCTAAAAATTATTAAAAATTACCCTAAATTACTTCACTGTCTTATTTTAATTTATAAATATATTTGATAATTCTTAAAAAAAGAAAAATACATATTTATTATTAATTTCAGTTTTTGGATTGTTATCTAATAAGATTGGGTTCAAAGTCACAAAGACAAATCTTGCATTACTTTAATGAAAAGGTCTACATAATGCTACATAATTTTCGGCAACAGATTCACCTCCTAAAAGTATATTGTTTCAAAGTTAAGTCTCTGAGAATTTTTATATGAATATATTTTTTGTGTTATATCAAAGAAATGAGTTTTGTAAATTTCTTTTGTGTAATGGTTAAAAAAAAAATCCAAATTAATGATTGAAAATTTTTGATTAACAAATATTGGTTAATTAAAAAGGAAAATAATCTAGACAGTGTTTATAAAGTATTATCATGTTTTTTAGATTAAATTAGCCAAGCTTATCACATCTTAAATATATAATTGTTTTAGTTTTGGACTTAAATGTTAATTAAATATAGAGTTATATGTAGTAACATCAATAATTTTGTTTTAGAGAAAGTTAATAATGGATAACTAAAAAAAAATGTTTAACAAAAGCCAATGCTCACTGCTAGGATTTGTAATCTACTTAATATTGGAGTATAACGTGGTTGTATAAAATTATTTTTTATGTGCTACAGTTAATTTGAACATGCTTAATATCAATTCTTTCATAGTGTTGTTTGGTGGTACTCATTCCTTTGTAGCATGTATCTAAACATTCTAAATTGCTATCTAATTATTACTTCCATGTTACTCTGAAAAACATAATGGAAGTCTTGCTTTCTCTAGATAATATGCTATGTCCTGATTTTATGGTCTACTGTTTGCTAATGTATCCTGGAAAATAATACTGCATATCAAAAAGAACATTGTATATTCTAAACAAAAACCCTATAATAAATATATCAAGAAAAACACCACCTGATTCTGAAATTACAGACATTAATTGAACATATTAAATAGATACCGGTCCTTTAAAAACTGAAAACTTATAAATTATTGCAAAAAGTCATGGTAAGGTATCTTTATAAATGTATTATATAATTGTTATTAATATTTTTGTTACATTTTATCTTATTTACTCATAGAATTTATCTTGGCTGTGTTATATGATATTAATGTTGTGTTAGTAATTAATATATTAGATTGTTATTAATATTTTATCTTATTTTCACAAATTTATATTTATTTTTCTACATTATTTTTATGTATAAATTTTTCAGGAAGGTTACTGATCGATACATTTGTAACTTTATGATTCTTATTATTGTAATTATAAGTTTATTAAACGGACATTGATTACGTAAGTAATATTTACTGAGGCTATAACCTCGATAATATGCGTATAAAATGCGATTGTAGGGACCTCTACAGGTGTTTTAACCACAAGTACACTATGAAAGAAAAGAGGGGACCCAAGGGAACCCTTCTTTACTTCAACCTACTTTCTATTTAAATAGGTGAAGCTGAAGCGGTTAGATCAGCTGAGCGTGAAGCTATTCGATACTTCACTGATTAAGTCCACATTTCTTATTACACATTAATACTCGCGAAATCTTTCGATTTACAACGAGTCAATGGAAAGATTTTATATTTAGAAATCTATTACAGTAATTTAAAGTTGTAATTATAAATTTATTAAACGCACATTGATTATGTAAGTAATATTTACTGAGGCTATAACCTCGATAATATGCGTATAAAATGCGATAGTAGGGACCTCTACAGGTGTTTAACCACAAGCTTATGCTATGGAAGAAAATAGGAACCAAGGGGAACCCTTCTTTACTCAACCTACTTTCTATTTAAATAGATGAAGCTGAAGAGGTTAGATCTGCGAGCGTAAAGCTATTCGATACTTCACTAGTCCACATTTCTTATTACACATTAATACTCGCAAAATCTTTCAATTTACGAGTCAATGGAAAGATTTTATATTTAGATTTCGTGAGTATTAATGTGTAATAAGAAATGTGGACTTAATCAGTGAAGTATTGAATAGCTTCACGCTCGCAGATCTAACCGCTTCAGCTTCACCTATTTAAATAGAAAGTAGGTTGAAGTAAAGAAGGGTTCCCCTCTTTTCTTCCATAGCGTAAGCTTGTGGTTAAAACACCTGTAGACGTCCCTACTATCGCATTTTATACGCATATTATCGAGGTTATAGCCTCAGTAAATATTACTTACGTAATCAATGTGCGTTTAATAAATTTATAATTACAACTTTAAATTACTGTAATAGATTTCTAAATATAAAATCTTTCCATTGACTCGTTGTAAATCGAAAGATTTCGTGAGTATTAATGTGTAATAAGAAATGTGGACTTAATCAGTGAAGTATCGAATAGCTTCACACTCACAGATCTAACCGCTTCAGCTTCACCTATTTAAATAGAAAGTAGGTTGAAGTAAAGAAGGGTTCCCTTAGGTTCCCCTCTTTTCTTCCATAGCGTAAGCTTGTGGTTAAAACACCTGTAGAGGTCCCTATTATCACATTTTATACTCATATTATCGAGGTTATAGCCTCAGTAAAGATTATTATTTTATTATTTTTCTTTATTATTTAAGTAAAGATAAATTTTTATTAATATAATAGAAAGTTAGTTATATCCTATTTTGGTTCATGGTTTCATTTCATAAATTAGTTTCATATTAAAATATATCATCATCATTATCTGTATCATGGATGGAATCCATTCTTTAAACTGTTCTACTGCCTTAATGTTAACATGAATGTTATTAGAATTCTAAAGTTGAGATCTGCTTTCCTTGTATTTATTGGTGGCTTTCATAATTTCCATGAGTCTCTAAGTTAAGCTACTAGTGTGGAATGATCTTGAGACTGAGCATCAGAAAAGTGATTGTCAAAAATAATGATGATCAAGAAATATAGCCTGTATTTATGTTGAATGTATAAGAGTGATGACGAATAGACACTTCCTTGATCATCATCATCAATCATAATTGTGGCATATAGGAAATACCAATAATAAATGGGAGTTTATGATTAACTCACATTAACAATAAGATATGTATAAATCCTTGTATAATGTATATTACACAGTATTTATTTGAATATTATATATTTATTATAAAAAATCCAAAAATGGAAATAATTATTGTTGCCTACATGACATGGTTTTAAATGGAAGAGTACTTTAGAATAATCTTTTTTTTTGATTATAATAAATAGTAAAGATTTTATATTTATGAGAGGATAGGCCTGATCAGTATTTAATTAAATTGTTCAAGTGAAAAAATGAATTTTTAAAAAGCTTTTCTATTATTTTTCAGTCTAATCTGACTTTTTAAATTTTTTTATGATAACATTAAATATAGAATTTGGTTTTATCAGAAAATCTCAATTTTTTTTAGATTAAATTATTTATTTTATTATTATTAGAGATTAATATTTTGTGTAATCTACCTACCTATCTACCTACCTACATATATATATTGTAACGATCCGGAGAATATAGCTTAACGTAAACTGCACTACAGGGCGCCATCTAGGCATTTGAACCTAGAAAAATTTATAAAGTAGGCAGATACGTAAGTCAAAAAAAAAAAATTTTTTTTTTTTTTAAATTTGGATTCCGGTCGTTAGCCCATGTCACTAGCTCAGTGGAATAGCAGAGATTAAATAATATAATATCTTATCTAATTAGATTTTAACATTAAAAAATAAATAAAATAAGCCACTGCCAGTAATTAGCATACAAACATTTATTTATGCACATATATATAAGATTTAAATTTTATTTTAGTATCAGTTTACATTTTAACATTTAACATTATTTTTAACTTTACTTTAATTTACATTTAATTACTATTATATTATAATTTTACATTTTAATTAAGTTCGCACATATAAATTTATGAAAGCTTGTTTATAATGTTGAATACAGATCGGTTACATAGATTTCACGGTCAAAAACATTTCAAAAGAAACCTAAACGATCAAAATACAAAATTATTGATTACTGACAATTGCAGAGGGAAATTTATACGTAACCCAATAGTATTCACCATAAGATACTTGCATTGTCACCAATAACTTAAAAGACATCCGAATAAATACATTTTAGATACTCACCATAAGGTATCATTATTTATCGAATGTCTATATATTTTGATCAAATATGAAAACCCAAAACATACTTAACCAATAACCAATCCATGCAAGCGTCTATAAACAACTTAAATTTAATGCATTTTTATTTAGGGTCAAGTATGAATAGACTACATAGATTTGCATTTGAAAATAAAATATTCTATCCCTATTTAACCTTAGGCTAAAATTCGCTGTCAAACTGGCATCAATTCATCTGATACATCGATGTATTCAATGTAATATGGAATACGGCAGCACCAAAAAGATTAAGAGAAGAAATTGCTTCTCATGAGATAGGAATATTACATCTATCTGCAAAGAAGAGCAATAAAACAAAAAACTCCATAGAAAGGAACTACGGTATCCGACTTATAATTCCTTCCATAGGCAAACAGAAGTGTGTGGTGTATGAAGCGATTCTGCCCATAGCGAATCAATATTACATCTACTAATCACACCAATATATCCAATCCATTGACCCAATTTAACCACGAAACAAATAACCCAAGATTACCCTCCCCTAATATAACTTTACAAATCTATACAGCCATTCACGCCCGACTTAAGTTTAACATTGATATATTTTAATTTATCGGAAAACAGAAATCATAAATAAACTTAAAGAACAAAATTAAATAAATGGAAATGATTTTACACAAATAAATAAAAAATACATCAAATAACATTTTAACTACTTTAGTCAGATAGGAAACTAATGCAATTATTTTAAATACGAAAAGTTTTTAATTTAATGTTCATTAATTGTAAAGTTCTTACGGTTTTAAACAGTTCATCTTTATCTGTCGTTTGTAAGTTTGAACGGGAATTCCCACGCCGTCCTGAAGATATTGGTATACATTTAGCCGATGTTTTATTTATTCATTCGGAGGTTTTTTTTAATTTAGTTGGTCCTCAATGTAGAAAACGATAGTTCATTTCTCTTTCTTTCTTTGGCAAAACTGAAGTGATTGAATCGTGCGTCTCTTCAATCGCTTCTCCCCCACCTCCGCACTAACACCTATCTGTCACATCCTAATAATCATAATCACTCCTTAATAATTTCCAAATTTTCCTTTTATACGTATTTGAAGGATTGACTTGGCATTATGTCATCGATGTGATGATCCTTTTCGTTGAGGTCCGATTTCCCAATGGATTTATTTCATTTGCTAAAAGTTTCTATTGTTTTCCTATCTGACCGATGTTTTTACATTTAAATGCCCAAGGCTGGTTTACATTTGACTAATTAAATTTATCATTTCCATTTCTGATTAATTAACCTGTTTTCCAAATCAAAGATATATTTTTATCTCTAAATCTTTTTAAGTTTTTGTTTTTAAAATACCTTTTCTATTTTTAATACAGTTTTATTTTAATAATTTTTTTTATCTGTGCAATTTAATATATACGAGTTTAAGATGATATTTAATTTCAATTTTTAATTCTTAAAGAAAATTTTTAAATGCGAACTTCTTATTTTAACTTGTTTAATAATAAAACACAATGTAACGTCATCTGTGCTCGTTACAATATATATATATATATATATATAAGTATTCAGAAATCAAATCAAAATTCCAAAGTAGATAATAATGTTTCAGCATCCGTTTTTCACTGAACATAATAATTAATGTATTTATGGTTTTAACTTTAATTATAACAATGTTAAAATATTGCAAATTGAAAAAAATAACAACAAAAGAAAAATAAAAGAAGCTATGCTAATATACAAATACAAACATGACTAAATTAACAAGCAGGCAGCAAATGTTAAGATCACAGAATTGTGGGAAGGTTAGCCTTTCAAAGTATTAGTTGACAAAGACTTCAAAAATAGTCAAAAGTGCTGCTCAGTAAATAAAATGTTTAAAATATATCTGATTACTGTATTTATAAATATTCATTTATATAATTACACATATTGCTTTGAAGAAGTACAGATTTCGAATTATAATATTATTATATATATTATATAAAGATCAAATTTTTACTGATAAATGATGGTAAATATATATTTCAGGTTTGATCCTATAAGCATTTCTTTTAAATGTCACATGATTCTATCACATGACTCAAGATTACATATTATTGTTTTAGTAGTATGCATTTTTTTATCATCTCTATTCTACATATTGTAAATTTTAGAAAGTAATAGAGAACAGATAATAGAGCTTAATAGATTCCTATACTATGCCATCATAGCCAATATCTGGAAATTAGTTTCAAGGTTCAGGTATAGTGTTCTAAACTTCTCACTGATAAAAGCCTTAAGCTTAAAACTAATCTGCAGATATTAAATAGGATAACACAGGAAAGGGTGTATTAAACATTACCATCTGATATAATCTACTTACTAAAGCTTATGGAAAGAGGCATAGAGGTAATAAAAATAAATTTCATTGTTATTAATAATATTACACTGGATCATTTGATTAGTGATATTGCAGATAATAGGTCATTCAGATATGTTGCAAATAATATTAAAATGTTAACAACAAAAGACATAAAAATATAAGAATATGAAACATATATGATTACATAAATACATTTTATATATACATATATATATATAATTAGTTTCCAACCAGTAACCACCTAAACTTTCACAGTAAATATAGCAACCAATATTTCTAACTGCTGTCAAGGCAACCTTCACACCTTTTAATAGCAAGAATGGAAATTATATATATATATATATATATATATATATATATATATATATATATATATTGCTATATATGGACAAAATATATCTGCAAACATGGAGAACATCAACAACCTAAGAATGCCAATAAAGTGTATGTTTCAAATGTGTCTATATTGCATTTGGATCATCAATTTATTAAATCATTATAAAGTTCCAAAGACTTCACAAAAAAAAAATCAATGTTGAAGGAAAAACAGAACTTTTTTTAACAAAAGTTTATTTACTATATATATTATATTGTAATGGGCAGAATATGTCTGCAGACATGGTAACATCAATCACTAGAGAGTCCCACTAAAGTTTATGTTTCAAATACATCTACAGTGTGAGAGGTTGGTCTGACATCTGGGCTGATGGATTTTTATGATATAATTGAGCTAATATAAAATACACCCTTAGATAATATAAATTGGAAATATATATTGCAATAGAAAAAAATACATCAGCAGACCCAGTCAACTTCAATCACCAGAGAATGCGACTAGATTAATCATTTAGAAATTTTTACTTATGTTAGTAATGGTGTTAACCTGTTAGCCAGCAAAAACAAGCCTTATTAAATATTCTATGCACTGATCTTGATAAAGATAAATAACTACAAACCCTACAGATTCAGTAACCATTATTAGTATTCAATATGTTTGCTAGAATCACAGAGAATCATACTCTTTGGAATAAAACATTAACTATTCTATATAAAAGCACTCTGGATCTTTTAACAATTAAACAGCAAAATCTACACTCTATAGATGAAAAAGAATATTTATTATCAATTTAGTATTATACTGGCTATTACTTCTATTATTATCAAAACTATATTATTATTATAAGTTATATTTATAGTATAATCGATTCAATATCGTAATTATATAATAAGTCATATAAATACCGTTTAAATATATTTGGATAATAACTCTTTCTTTACATAAATTTTCATTAATTAAATTAAACTTAATGCTTGTGGTCATATTTACTCAAACTAGTCCATAGATATACATGTAAATACTTCAAAGATCAATCTTACCATAGTCAAATTTAATAACATTTTATCCAAACAGACTTCTTTAAATTACTATTGCTCTTTCATATCTTAGTACTCATAAGATGCATTAAAGCACAGTGTTGTACAATCATTACCATTTGAAGAAAAAAAATCAATAAATATATTATTTTTTTTTATAAGATCAAACGCACATTTAGTAATCGTAAACAAAATTGTATCAACATAAGAATATGTGCATGAACCTAAGACTCTTTGTATGCTACAAAAATCAAACTTAAAATGTGCTAAATTTATCAAATGTGTTCCAAATCTTTTAACGGTTTCTGGTTTCTGTGCATATAAGTCATCTGTAATAGCAAGTAAGCCATCTGTAATAGCAAAAATGGATTTCTTATTAATGGTCTTTAACTAACAAGCAGACCCACATCAAAATATAACTTCAACAAACAATCAACAAATTATTCCTTTCACCCTTTTAATATTTAATCGGAATAAATATTTCTAAAATTGATACCCCTTAATTTAAACCATGCTTTAATTTACAATTTAAAAGACAAAGATTAATGGATGGTTTCTGGAGCAAGCTCATTTTCTTATTATAACAATAAATTTAAACAGTATTATTATTTGGAATAATATCCTCGCAACTTAATCATGTTTCTCATCTTACAAATTAATAGTAAATATCTAATTAATAGATAAAATATAAATGTTAATTTAAACTAAATACACAGACAAAATACATAAACAGCTCAATAAAAAATTGCTCTAAAAAGGTATTTAAGTATGAAAAAGTTTATTAAATTTAAGTCACAATAAAAAAAAGTTTATAAATTAACATTCCTTTATATATTTATCTTAGCTTTCATACGAACAAAATAATTCAGCTTTTAGCAGATTTCTAGCATTTATTATGGTTTAATCATTGTTTCAATTTTCACTCGCGGAGATCAGATTAACAAAAAATTGTAGTTGCAATTTATAATTCAGAATCCAGAAGTTGTCCATTTATCATGGTTAGTTATTAGAGTCACAACTGGGTTACAATTCAGAATATTTATTTTGTCAGATCAGGTTTCTCCATTGACTCTGGTTTGGTAGTTTATAGTTATATCATTTTTTTTCAGTTTGACATAGAATTCATAAACTAGTACTCTAATAAAGGGTTTAATCTTGTTGCATCCGTCTGAATCTTTATTTTAATGATGACATCAGCACATCAAGTTGATGAAATAAGAAATCAGGAGATATATTTTCTTTCAGAACTATTCATATTCGGTTCTTATCTCATGCAATTTTTAGTTTCCAAGGAAACACTAAGATAAATTTTAATTTTGGGACTAATTAAATAAGATAATTTATGTTTTTAAATAAATTCAAATTTACAGATTGAAATACTAAATTCCTTAGTTCTCCTTTGATAGCAGGTAGTTAATACAATATAACTTTGAATTTTAATTACATATTAATTAAAAATAAAAAAGTTCAACCGGTACAATTTTAAATTAATCCATTAATTATCATTCTCAAAAAAGAAATAAATCTTTTTATCTTTTATCTTCATAAAATACCAAACTTTTCTTTAAATATGTTTTTTATACGTCAAAGCGTCGGCCGGGAAGCGAACCCCGGGACAACTGCTTGTAAGGCAGCTGTGCTAACCACTCGGCCACCAATGCTTGACTTTTAAGATAAAAATTACATTTTTGGAAAGAAAAGAAAAAAAAAGAAACATTTTTTAAAATCAAAAAAGCAACAATACAAAATTTAAATAATTTATATATAAATGATAATCATTTCACTATGATCTTCTAAATATGGTCTATTAATATATTAAAATTTACAAAAAACAACAATTTTTTTACCACACTTTTTCTTTTCAAATCTTGGGTTTTTATTCTAAGAACAATATTTTCATACTTTAGTAAATTCAAATATAAAATAATATACGACTAGGCATAGAAAAGGAAAAAGTAATTAAAAAAATATTAAACATATATTTGTGAATATTTTATAGAAATAAGCAATATGAAAAAGAGGGTTATGTGTCTGCAATATATATATTTCCAAAAGATACTTAAATATTATGAAAGCTTTAATTATAAGCTTTTAGCTGGTTCTACTCTCTTTCAAATTTGATTATATACATTGATTAGTCTTTTCCCCTTTTCCACACTACTTAAAGTAATTCTGAAATGTAAATATTCATTTCAATATATATCAATTTACCCAAACCACTTCAAACACTTTTTAGCAAAACTCTTTATTTAGAAGATCAAAATGAACATGCTCTGAAGAAGATTGCAGGTCAGTCGAAACGTAGGTGTATATATATGTACAAATAAAGAGTTTTGCTAAAAAGTGTTTGAAGCGGTTTGGATAAATTGTATTTATAGGATATTATGGCAAAAATAAAAGTGTAATTTTGGTAATATATCAATTTAACTAAAATATATTTAAACAAAATACAATCCGTCTTAAAGATTAATAATTGCACTACTAATAAATAAAGCTATAATGTATTGATGGTGATATCAAATTTTTACAATAAAAATTTCCAAAACACAGAAGCACTATCGTCACTATTCTCAACTGCTATACATTTTAAATTTAAGTGCAGATGCTGAGAAAACTGTTTTCCTGAACATTGCATATGCACTCATACATAAACTCGCAATAACACCTCCAGAATTACTAAAACGAGCTAATGATTAATTATAGAGACAATTAGATTTTTTTATTAAATTAAAAAATTGTCATCAACAAAGTTGTTTTAAAATTTAAAAACTATCATCAAATAATGAAGTTTATTTTAAATAGATATCCGATTATTTTTTTTATTAAAATAAAATGTTTATGTACAGTAATAATTTATGATAAAAGAATGCAAATTATCATGATGTTATCTAATTCACATTTATTTTTGTCCCATTGCAGATAAAATGTTATTCCTGCATGTTATCATTATAATATATATATATATAGTAGAGAATTTTTATATTGATAAAATATCACTATTCTTAGGATAGAGATAAATACGTTATTGAAAAAGATCCAAATGAACCCGGAGGAGAAAGAATAGCCACTTTATTACTTTATGTAAGTAATAAGTAAGTAAATACACTTTATGCACATATATAACTCTTCATAGTTAAATTATATAATTAGAATGAGAATAAGCAGACTTCCCATTCAGCTATGCAATTGCCATTCAACTAGGAAAAGGTAAAATGATATCAATCTGTCTTTTAGCTTTATTGATATTTAAGCTTAGTTGATTGATACTGTTCTACTTTAAAAAGTAAAAATTTCTATTACTTTAATTTTTATACAGATTAAATAATTTGTAATCATTACTTAATTATTCAGCGGATTTGTTTTTTCCAGTTATTTCCGCTGTAATTACGTATAATCTAGCAATAAATCTTTATTATTACATTAATTAAAATAGTACTCTCGTTTGATATTTAGAGGTTATTAAAATCAAGAGATTCTCCTGATTCTCTGATTACTTAAATAGTGATTTCAGATTATGTAGATAAAATTAAAATAATAGACATTTTCTTTCTCCAAATTAGAACAATGTTAATCAAATTGGCTTAAATGCCACCAAATGTAAATAATATAGGTATAATTTTATTTTTTCATAGTTGGTTGGTATTTCCATATATTGTAATTATAAAAGCTTATAAACTTGTTAACTGCTTTAGCTCCTGTCATTTTATATAATGCACCATAGAGAAGGCATTATTCAATTTTTATTGCTTAAAATATGTACATAGAAGTACATATACTGCATTTATTATTTTAGCTTAGTGACGTCGAAAGAGGCGGTGCCACAGTTTTTCCTGAGCTTGAAATAGCAGCATGGCCTAAAAAAGTAAGAAATTACAACAATTATATCGTGAAGGGATTTATTAGATTTTTAACTTTATAAAATTTTGCCAATTTATTAATATTACCACTATAACTAGGCAATATCCATTCTGATAAAAATTATAAAAATATATAAATTTTATTTTTTGTTGCAATATATTTTAAAAATTGTGATTATATAATTCCATTCGACGACACATATTTGTAAGATAGTACAGACATATCGCCATGTATTATAGAATAAAAGTTGTTAGTAGGGTTTTTTTAAAAGAAAAGACAGAACGATTAAACAATATTCCTCTGGAATAAACATTTTCCAAAAGTTTAAGAATTAAAAAGTTTTTATTTTCCCTTCTAAAAAGATATAAATATCATTCACCATCAATAATTGATATAGGTTGATTGCGAATTAACTTCAATAAAAAAAGCCCAATTCTAACTCATTTGAAAAAATAAAAAAATTCTCTACGATTAAAAAACTCGAGCTTAACAAATAGATGTAATAATTATTATAACAATAATCCCCTTATGTCAAATAATTTTTGAGTTTTAAAACTTTATTTCTTAAAAAAAAAAAAAAACATTTGTAACCAGTATTAATTTTTAATATTGTAGCTTCTAGGATGATTTGCTGTCGGTTCAGTTCGTATTAGCAGCAAAGATAATTGAACTTAAAACTCACAATGTATGAAATAATATATATTAAACAGACAAAACTTAAAAGTTTTTAATAATAATGATAATTATTATTATTTATTGTCTTATGGCATAAACAAAGTGAATCTTAAAATAAATATTGAATATTTACTAAAATTTTATTTAGATCGTAAGGAAGATGATATTGAAAAAAGTAAAATACGCTCTGAATACTATTTCTGCATTAACACAATGAAAACAAATTAAAATTTTAATTGATGAATGTAAATCTAGAAAATATGCAGAAAAATTATGACCTTGAAAAAAAAGAGACTTAAATCCTCCAAATGGAAGAAGCATCACTAAAATTTTAGACAATCTATATGGAATCCAATTAATTTCCCATGAATTGCAAAAAAAGGTTTTCTATGTCTGGTAATTAAAATATTTAGTGAGAAAAACAAAAAAAATCCCCAATCCCTCTCTTCCCAAATCTCACAATTAATGATACTTAACATAATACAATTCAGAAATTGTTAAAACAAACAAACAAACTATTTTAGCAAAACCAAGAGCTAGAATTACTAGTAGATGTTCAGTATCCCCATACTTAGCTGGCAAAAAAAAATTCATAGAAAAATAAATCTTAGTTATTAATTATAATTTGTGCTAGATGATAGCACATGAATAGATAAGACAAATATTGAAGAAATGTTTTAATGTATGTATGTCTTATGTATGTACATGTTGCAATTACATGCTTAATCAGATGAAATATTTGCATAAGCAGTATCGGTTAAACTAAATAATTTAAAAGATCTTTCAGTCAGCATTTCCTCAGTGCCATTTTGTGCAAGAACATATTAAATCATTGTAATATATATAATTTCATTATATCACATTGGAAAATTGTCGATTTTAATAGCATAATGAAAATATATTTCATTCAGCAAATAAACAACTAGTAATGTTGTATGTGTAAGTTAGTAAGTGCGATATGTGTGAGTTAAACG
>JAQFVV010007848.1:22500-54824 GCA_028023455.1 Epiperipatus broadwayi
AACTTACCTATTAAAGACCCTTGATGTAGAGTACTGAGCTAGCCACACGGGATATCACTCTACTGGGGTGTTAAATCTTATTCTTATACTCCGCTGAACGTATGGTATTATACATCCTTCTAGGCGGGGAGGAAATTCATTTTTATTCCTTTCTAGGAGTGGCGTGCAAAAGTTATCTGTAAATAGACTTTTCAAAGGTGTGTACTTGCCATAGGTTTTAAAACATTCAGGTGTTTGAGTAAGATATCAACTAAAGGGGGTTTTTAACTGGCAGAGTCCTGTCAATTCACTCTTTCTATCAGTTTAGCTGGAAATACCAATATATATAAATACAGATAATTGGCTAAATTGATATCTATTTCTTTCCCTGTTAAATCTTGATCACTTCATGATCGGTGCAAGATTAGGAGTGAAAATCCGCAGGGAAATATGATCCTGTACAATATATATATATATATATAACAGAAACATGAATTAGATTTATATTTAAAAAATAATGAATTGTGAAATATATATCGCAAAGATCTAAGAAACTCTATATAAAAAAAACAACAACAGAAGAAAAAGAGAATAGGAAATATAACCAATAATCTAAAAATATGAAAATTAGAGCAACAGAATTGTTTGAAGACGGTTGTGAGGTTGATATGCAGAACCAGTCTTTTTGACAGTTATTAAATGAATATGGTAATTAAATAATATATAATCACACATTATACATATATATTATAAATGAGTAGTAACTCTTACATAGTATGTGATAAAAACTTCATGGTAAAGGTAAAACACGTTTCTTCTATGCTTGTGATCTGAAGTTTAAATTCAGACAGAAATTAAAATAATTATTGAGTAGCAAAGGATCTTCAAACAATCATAGTGTTTTTATTTAATAATCAACTTCATTCTATCAGTAATTATCAGTAAAATAATATTGGGCTAGGATTTTTTTTTGTTTTGGAGTGATTCTGAAAATGTATTCATTCTACACTGGTTATTTGACTTTACATTTTATTGTGTTTGTCTTTGAATTAGGAATAGATCATAAAATAATAATGAAAAATTGTAGGCCTTATATAATAATTAAATGTAAAAAGATTAACTGTCCTGTGTAATATCGCTTAATGCTCTTTGAATATTTATAAGAAATTATTTATTCCCGAAACAAATAGAACATTAATAAAAATTCTTCATATATATCTATATTAGGGAGCTGCTGTTTTCTGGTATAATATTCTTAAATCTGGTAAAGATGATTTACTAACTCGCCATGCTGCTTGTCCTGTTTTACTGGGTGTAAAGTGGGGTAAGTTATTTATTTATATGAAGAATTGAGGTTTTGGAATTTAACCGGTATCATACTTAATTTTGAAATACTGAATTTTTAATTTCAGTGGCAAATAAATGGATTCATGAACACCATCAAGAACATAGAAGACCTTGTGGATTAAAAGAAAATGATATTTATTAAATAAAGCAAACAAAAGTAAAATACTTGATTTTAATGTTTTTTTTAAAATACTACTACTACTATTACTACTACTACTACTACTACTACTACTAATTATTATTATTATTGTTATCGTTGTCATTATCGTTATCATCATTGTTGCTGCTGCTGTTGTTGTCATTGTCATCATCGTAGTTGTCATTGTTATTATAATAATAATAATAATAATAATAATAATAATAATAATAATAATAATAATAATAATAATAATAATAATAATAATAATAATAATAATAATAATAATAATAATAATAATAATAATAATAATAATAATAATAATAATAATAATAATAATAATAATAATAATAATAATAATAATAATAATAATAATAATAATAATAATAATAATAATAATAATAATAATAATAATAATAATAATAATAATAATAATAATAATAATAATAATAATAATAATAATAATAATAATAATAATAATAATAATAATAATAATAATAATAATAATAATAATAATAATAATAATAATAATAATAATAATAATAATAATAATAATAATAATAATAATAATAATAATAATAATAATAATAATAATAATAATAATAATAATAATAATAATAATAATAATAATAATAATAATAATAATAATAATAATAATAATAATAATAATAATAATAATAATAATAATAATAATAATAATAATAATAATAATAATAATAATAGAAGATCAGAAAATGAATTTAAAATTTCTTTAAAAGATTTCATTAAAAAAATAAAAGTGATGTCAGATTCATGTCATCCTGGCATAGATGGAATTCCCAAGTTTGTATACAAACATATTGATAAAACCACAGCACAATATATGCTTAACCTAGTCTGCTACCTCACTAAAGGCATCTATAAAATACAGGGCTTAAATTAAATTATGCTTGTGCCATTTATGAAAAAGAAACAATTAATCTCAAACACCACTAACCTATGTCCAATTTCAATGTGCTCCCTTGGCATAAAGATAATAGAATCAGTGATAAAAGATAAAATAGAGCCATTCATTTTGCCAAACCTATCAAAAATGCAATTTGCCAAAAAAGAATCCTCAACAGGACAGGCAGCCTTTCTATTCAAGTCAACTATAGAAACTGTTAGAGATAATAAAAAATACAGTCCAGTTGTTATTCAACTAGATATTGAAGCCGCTTTTGACATGATTTCCATCAGTACTCTTCTTAAAACTCTGCAAAAATACCCAGTTCCGAACGCATATCTAAACTTGCTTGCTAACTTGCTTTTAAACCGTGAGATTTATGTTTCCCTAAATGGGAAAACTTCACCACCAATAGTGCCACATCAGTCCATTCCTTAGGGCTCACTTCTCAGTGCCTTACTGTTCACTGCCTATAGCAACCCTCTTATAAAAATAATAGAAAATAAATTTTCAGGAATCTACGTGCCCACCATCAATGACAACATCTCATGTATCGCATATATGGATGATGTAGCAATATTTCTATCATCTCAAAAACAAATTCCCAAACTTCTTAAGATACTTAATAATTTTACAAAAGAATACAAGCTAACATTCAATATGGAGAAATCGTGTGCATGGCAGATCTTCAGGAGTAATAGCATTAATAAAGTTTTCAAAGGTAGACCAAGCGCATTTCTTGGGTTCAACTTTTATTTACGACATTCACCTATGAGATCGCTCATACAGAAAAATTTGATAGATAAAGTGGAAAAGACTGTCAATTCACTCTCCAAAGCCTACCTCTTTCTATATACAAAAATGGCCTTGCTTAACATGCTAGTGATTACATAAAATCTCTTATTTTACTCCAACAATCATTTATACCAAGGCATTTACAAATAAAATAGACTCCTTATGCAGAAAATTATTCTGGGGAAAAAATATTATTTCAATATTAATAAAACGCCTAAGAAAACCCCTTTCACAAAATGGCCTTGGCCTTCACTCAATACATGTCTTCAGGATACAAAAAACATTGAACATAATATCTACATGTGCACAAAAATTACCATATTTAGAAATTGCTGCCAAGATTACCCCTACAGATAGACCACCTCTCCAAGGATATCTGAACACACTACTTACACCATTATTAACAATTCACACTCTTAACTTTAAACCACTACAAGCCAAATATAAATATTGGGAAGTTTATCAACTTCTACATCCAAATCAAGATGATATACAAACTCCATATTAATAATAAACAATTATGTCGCAAATTCAAACTATGGTCACTTGAACCAAAATATTTTGACTTTCTCCTAAAGATAAATCTAGACTCGCTACCTACACAACACTTTTTGAAATATCAAAGAAACTATAAAGATATAGATGATATATGTAATCTTTGCCATAGGGACTCGGAGACACAAAACCACCTTTTTTTCTCATGCTCAAGTCTAGAAAACATTCGTGAAATTATTAGCACTTCACTCAAGGATAAAAAAATCAATATGAAAACCCTTTTTGACTCTTTTAAAAGGGGTATCTTTGCTGAAATAAGAATCTGCACATTTTTACTCTATGATTTATGGTGTACAAGGTGTAATTTCATATACAATTATAATCCCAGAAGACATCCAAACACGTTCAGAAATAAGCTGCAAACCATACGTGAAAGAGACATGAAGATTACAGATCAATCTAAGTACACTGACACCTGGAATATACAAGAACTTATATAAAAGCACTAACAAAAAAAACAAAAAAACTATATCTAACATGGATCCTTGTGCCAGTTCTAAAGCCAACTGACACAAACTAGATGCATTCCTGCTTTAATTTAATTGAAGTATACCTAATTGAATATTATCATATGATTGAGTGATCATCATTGATTTTGTTGAACTTTATTTTTTTTCTTAGAGACTTCTAGTTTGATAATGCATACAGTTTGTACATATGCAGTTTTGTGAAACTAATTTATATGTAAGAACTATGTGTCAAAGGTAACTTGTATAACCTTTTAGAATACTAATAAAGTTTATCCTTTGAAACATAATAATAATAATAATAATAATAATAATAATAATAATAATAATAATAATAATAATAATAATAATAATAATAATAATAATAATAATAATAATAATAATAATCACATGATCACATTTCCTATACTAGCACATTAATTGTTGATAAACAGAGCAAAACTCTCCATACAGTATTGCCACCTGTGCTAAACAGAGTAATCAATGAATGCCAGAAGGCTTGTGCATAAAATCCCTATCTAATGCCTACTCATCCAATATCCCCAGACTAGTTTCTGGCTTGTGGCCTTCCTCAGTGAGGAGCTTTGGATCTGAGAGCACTGCATCTAGATCTTAGGATCTAATGCAACCCTCTAGCAACCACCTTTTATCTCTACTTAACTACAAAACTATGAGAATGAAATTGAAAACACAAAAAATATTTTCAATCTAAGCTCAATAGCTTATGTAGTCATATGGGTCTGAACTCAGTTCAGCACCCATACATTTTGGTGTCTTTGGCTCTTTTACAACCATAGCCACCACTATCCTATTAGGCAGGATTGGTGTTAAACCATTAAGTATCATATGATCACATTTCCTATACTAGCACATTAATTGTTGATAAACAGAGCAAAACTCTCCATACAGTATTGCCACCTGTGCACAGGTGGCAATACTGTATGGAGAGTTTTGCTCTGTTTATCAATAATAATAATAATAATCACATTCATATCGGCTTTTTCAAACCAAATTGTGCAAACGCTTTTTGCGAGTGTTAAATAATAAATGAATACCCTCTGACCCATACAAGATATAGAATTTATGCAGCAATAAAAGGAATCTCTTATTACTACAACTCAAATATTTATATATGAGCAAATCTGAAGTACCGGCACAGAAGGTGTGACTATAGAATAGTCACTTAGAATTACTATATATAACTTATGAATGAAATTTACTAGAATTTACTGAACGTCATTCCAACTGAAATTAATCATATATATAAATCAGCATTTATTTTTTATAGCGTCTGTATACAATTGTAATCACATTCATATCGGCTTTTTCAAACCAAATTGTGCAAACGCTTTTTGCGAGTGTTAAATAATAAATGAATACCCTCTGACTCATACAAGATATAGAATTTATGCAGCAATAAAAGGAATCTCTTATTACTACGACTCAAATATTTATATATGAGCAAATCTGAAGTACTGGCATGGGTCAGAGGGTATTCATTTATTATTTAACACTCGCAAAAAGCGTTTGCACAATTTGTTTTGAAAAAGCCGATATGAATGTGATTACAATTGTATACAGACGCTATAAAAAATAAATGCTGATTTATATATATGATTAATTTAAGTTGGAATGACGTTCAGTAAATTCTAGTAAATTTCATCGGTGTCATTCATTCATAAGTTATATATAGTAATTCTAAGTGACTGTTCTATAGTCACACCTTCTGTGCCAGTACTTCAGATTTGCTCATATATAAATATTTGAGTCATAGTAATAAGAGATTCCTTTTATTGCTGCATAAATTCTATATCTTGTATGGGTCAGAGGGTATTCATTTATTATTTAACACTCGCAAAATGCGTTTGCACAATTTGGTTTGAAAAAGCCGATATGAATGTGATTACAATTGTATACAGACGCTATAAAAAATAAATGCTGATTTAATAATAATAATAATAATAATAATAAAAAGAATCTGGTAAAGTGATGATACTAAAAAGTTTTTCAACAGCATTTGCTTTCTTAGATGAAGACCGGAGATATATATCTGTGTGTAGTTCTAGAACTTTAATAATATAAAATATGCTTAAAAATTTACATGAGAATTCAGCCTGATAGTGAGCGACTGAATGTAAAAAAATGATCAATCTTTAAAATATTTAGATATACATTTATAGAAATAATATTTTTTTTCCTCATGTGTCATAGCATCAGCCAGAAAGCGAACCTGCCAACCCGGGACAATTGCCTGTAAAGCAGCCATCGCTGACATCTCGACCACCAATGCTTGACAGATAGAAATAATAATTTCGATTACAAAATAATTGTAAAATCTTTGAATGTAAGAGGATTTATACATGTTGTATTATGCGTTCCCTTTTAGATTTAAGCATTTTTTATTTTATAAATTTTAATTTGTTTAAATTTCATTGCAAATAAATAACAACAGGTTAAAAATTATAATAAAGATTTAATAAAAATAGATTACAATGGAATTTGTTGTACATATGTGTTGAGATGATAATCTGGACCAACTGACAAATGCTGGTTTAGCACAAAATACAAATATTGGTGATTATTTATCTTTTCAACATGTGTGTGATCAAATGTGTCAGTAGTATGAGATAGCATGAATAGTTGAAGGTTGTGTGAAAGTCTGAATTCAAACCCCCTATATATTACATATTGGAGTGCAGGTATGAAAAAGCCTGTGTTTTAGAAGAACAAATTATATATTAGACAGAACAATTAAAGTTTTGTAATAAAGTCAAATTAAAACATAAATGATATTAAAACATTTCCTAAATTATATTCAAAATTGGAAAAAGTTGTTTCCAAAAATTTTAATATTGAATTTAGATCTTTATTTCGAAACTGATTGATAAAAAAATATTAAGATGGGAAAAAATAATCTGATAATCATAAAATTGCATATTTTATTGTGCATATAGGATCAAATGGTGCAATTATTTACTATAATGAGTCAAAAAGTAATTTATTTGCATGTGTTAAACAACATGTTTTTTAATATTACAAATCTAAATATAATTTTCAACTAAATACAGTCTTTTTTAGTTTGGAAAAAATAAGAACATGCTTAATCTCTTATAAAATTAACATTATATGCAATGAATCATATGATAGGAATAAGAAAATTAAGGAAGCCTGATACATTCTAATAAAGAACTGAGTCAAAAGTATAGAACATAGAACTAATGAGTTCTTTGATTATCAAAATAAATAAAAATAAACTCTTTCACCTTAGATTCTTTATTAAAAGTGGTCAAAATACTTTTAAAAAATAATTATAACATACACCAAATCTTTTAAAAACTTGTTTTTTATTTTTCCAAAATGAAATATATATTAAAATAGATTTCCAACGTTTAGATTATTTCTTTATTTTTTTCTATAGTCTTTTTCAAGGAACTAAAAATATATAAAAAGGAGAAAAAAAAAAATTCATAAAAATTTTTAAAACAAACAAAAATAAAAATCCTGTCACAGGTAGTCCAATATTTACCTTGCTATGACGTCATTAGCCTGAAGGCATACTACTCTAGCCACCCGATTTTTAAGATAACGTCACCTAGTGATTTGCGGACAAATGTAATCGCTAAAATTTTTCAGCATATCATGTGGTGATGTTACGTCAAAGATCGCTAGATTAGAATAGGATGCCCTCAGGGTAATGGCATCATAGAAACGAAGAGCGGGGGAAAGGCATGTGGTACAGGGTCATGAGGTCAAAACGGAAAAAAAGGCACGTGGTACAGAATAATGTCGGCGATGTCCATCCTGAAAAAAAAATGGTAAAATTAATAAATAGGACACAAAATAGAGTTATATGCGGCAAAAAAAGATTAAAAATAATATATTATAACAATCCGGAGCAGGTAGACTTATGTAAGCTGCACTACAGGGCGCCATCTAGGCATTTGAACCTAGAAAAATTTATAAAGTAGGCAGATACGTAAGTAAAAAAAAAAAATATTTTTTTTTCTTGATTCCGGTCGTTAGCCCAAGTCACTAGCTCAGTGAGTAGCAGAGATAATAAAATATAAATTTTATATCTTAAATATAAGAGAATACAAGCCACTGCCAGAAATTAACACATAAAAAATATTTATTTACGCACATAAAATCATTCTAAATTCGAGGAATAGGTTTAACATTTTTTTGATTTTTAGATTACTCTTTAATTGTACATTTACATAAATTTCAATGAGTTTAATATTTTATTTAGATGGTCAAGTATGAATAGAATACATAGATTTGCATCTGAAAATAAAACATTCTATCCCTATTTAACCTTAGGCTAAAATTCGCAGTCAAACTGGCATCAATCCATCTGATACATTTATGTATTCAATGTAGCATGAAAATACAACAGCACAAATATACTATACTGTCAGGAATGGACATCTGAACAGTATAGTTAGAGAAAACATTGACTCTTGTCCAATACAGGAATATGACGTCTGTATAGCAAGAAGAACAATAAAATAAAAACTCCATAGGAAGGAACCGCGATCCTTTTTGCCAACTTACAATCCCATCCATAGGCAAAGGGTTGGTGCAGTGTATACAGCGATTCTGCACATAGCGAAACTCATACTACATCTACTAATTACACAAATATATCCAATCCATTGACCCAATTCAACAACGACACAAATAACCTAAGATTACCCTCCCCTAATATAACTTTACAAATCTATATAGCCATTCACGCCCGACTTAAATTTAACATTTAAATACGTTCGCACAAATGAATTTTATAAAATTTGTTTTAAAATGTTGAGCTGTAGATCAGCTGCACAGATTCCATGGTCAAAAACATTCCGAATTAAACACAACCAATCAAAATACAAAGTCATTGATAAACATCACTTGCATAGGGATTATACAAATCCCATTAGCATTCATCGTAAGATGCTTGCGGTGATATCGTTGACATATATTCTAATTGAATGTGAAAACCACAACATTATCAACCACTAACGAATCTATGCAACGTCTATACCCAACCTTAAATTTCCTCATTTAAAATTTAAACAATAAATATTAATACAAATAAATAATAAATGGAAATGATTTTTTTTTATCAAACACAAACATATATAAAATTACACATTATCAATTGAGTTGACACATAAGTCAGAGAAAAGTTCTTTTTATAAAATTTAAATTAACTTATCAATCTTTAAAGTTCTTAATTAATATTATGATTTTAACAATTGTTCAGTTCTATTGCTTACGGTAGAAGAGTCCCTGTTCCCGTTGGCAATTCCCACAGAGACTTTCCTGGAAGACCGGTCTGATATTTTGGAGGTAGCATTAGCTGGTTCTGTTCTGGTATCACAGTCTTTGCATTTTTAAAATAAGTGAGTGAGGACGAGAAGTGCGTCTTGTCGCTTGACTCACCAAAATCAAGTTGGAAAAAACTGACTGGAACTCAATATTTTTTCTTTTTATAGTCCTCCTATGGATTCCATGAACAAAAACGTCACTGTTCTGTTTTTTTGTTATGGTCAGGGCCTTTATTTGCTTCCATTGGTCAAGCTAAAATCTCTTTCTTCTCTTATCTAACTTTTCATCTGACTTTTTAATTAAACAGCTTTTAGATAATTAATAAACAATCATTTCCATTTATAGATTACAGGAATTAATTAATACCTGTTTTTATTTTAACTTACGTTATTTTTTTATTAAAATATTTTTACATTTCAATCTTGTATTTTTTTATTAAAAAAAAATACGTTCAAATACTTTTTTTTTTTTGTTTATGAAAAAAATATTTTTAAAGTTTAGCATCTGTGCGAATATATATGTTTAACAAACATTTTAATTTTAGCGTTTAGTTTTTTTTCTTTTTAATACACTTATTTTTATATGCGAACTTAAAAGTTTTTATTTCAATTTAATGTAACGACATATTTATATATCGTTACATATCAGTAAACTTCCTCAAAAAAATAAAAACATTAAAAAAAAAAAGAATTTACCTAGTGTTAGTAATTACGTTACACAAATTTGTTATATATGAAATTTCAAAAGGACAAAACTTTTTTTTTAAAAGACAAAACAGTAATTACAAATATAATGATAAAAAAAAAGTTGACTGATGATTCCTTACTACCAGCTAAATTTCTGCTCCTTCCCATCCGAATTTCTTTTCTTCAACTTTTAAGTATTATTTAGGCAAGTTAAACGATTAGATTTTAAACAAGACTTTTTTTTTTTAAAAAAAATTTATGATTTATATTTATTAATTACGTTTTATTTATTACTTTTTATTCCTCGTATTTCTCTTTACATATGCACAATTTTTCTTACTGGCAGTACCTTTAAGACAAAATTTCAAACTATAACTCCATGTCAATACAACAAATATATTTATACAATTTTCAGAAAAAATTTACGGGCATGATTCACTTTTAAAATTCTCAGGGCACTCGTGTTTATTAAAGATCGGCCCAAGTTGGGTAGCCAGTTATAACAATCCGGAGCAGGTAGACTTACGTAAGCTGCACTACAGGGTGCCATCTAGGCATTTGAACCTAGAAAAATTTATAAAGTAGGCAGATACATAAGTAAAAAAAAAATATTTTTTTTTTCTTGATTCCGGTCGTTAGCCCAAGTCACTAGCTCAGTGAGTAGCAGAAATAATAAAATATAAATTTTATATCTTAAATATAAGAGAATAAAAGCCACTTCCAGAAATTAACACATAAAAAATATTTATTTACGCACATATAAAATCATTCTAAATTCGAGGAATAGGTTTAACATTTTTTAGATTTTTAGATTACTCTTTAATTGTACATTTACATAAATTTCAATGAGTTTAATATTTTATTTAGATGGTCAAGTATGAATAGACTACATAGATTTGCATCTGAAAATAAAACATTCTATCCCTATTTAACCTTAGGCTAAAATTCGCAGTCAAACTGGCATCAATCCATCTGATACATTTATGTATTCAATGTAGCATGAAAATACAACAGCACAAATATACTATACTGTCAGGAATGGACATCTGAACAGTATAGTTAGAGAAAACATTGACTCTTGTCCAATACAGGAATATGACATCTGTATAGCAAGAAGAACAATAAAATAAAAACTCCATAGGAAGGGACCGCGATCCTTTTTGCCGACTTACAATCCCATCCATAGGCAAAGGGTTGGTGCGGTATATACAGCGATTCTGCACGTAGCGAAACTCATACTACATCTACTAATTACACAAATATATCCAATCCATTGACCCAATTCAACAACAACACAAATAACCTAAGATTACCCTCCCCTAATATAACTTTACAAATCTATATAGCCATTCATGCCCGACTTAAATTTAACATTTAAATACGTTCACACAAATGAATTTTATAAAATTTGTTTTAAAATGTTGAGTACAGATCAGCTGCACAGATTCCATGGTCAAAAACATTCCAAATTAAACACAACCGATCAAAATACAAAGTCATCGATAAACGTCACTTGCATAGGGAATATACAAATTCCATTACCATTCATCGTAAGATGCTTGCAGTGATATCGTTGACATATATTCTAATCGAATGTAAAAACCACAACATTATCAACCGCTAACGAATCTATGCAACATCTATACCCAACCTTAAATTTCCTCATTTAAAATTTAAACAATAAATATTAATACAAATAAATAATAAATGGAAATGATTTTTTTTTATCAAACGCAAACATATATAAAATTACACATTATCAATTGAGTTGACACATAAGTCAGAGAAAAGTTCTTTTTATAAAATTTAAATTAACTTATCAATCTTTAAAGTTCTTAATTAATATTATGATTTTAACAATTGTTCAGTTCTATTGCTTACGGTAGAAGAGTCCCTGTTCCCATTGGCAATTCCCATGGAGACTTTCCTGGAAGACCGGCTTGATATTTTGGAGGTAGCATTAGCTGGTTCTGTTCTGGTATCACAGTCTTTGCATTTTTAAAATAAGTGAGGACGACAAGTGCGTCTTGTCGCTCGACTCACCAAAATCAAGTTGGAAAAAACTGACTGGAACTCAATATTTTTTCTTTTTATAGTCCTCCTATGGATTCCATGAACAAAAACGTCACTGTTCTGTTTTTTTCGTTATGGTCTGGGCCTTTATTTGCTTCCATTGGTCAAGCTAAAATCTCTTTCTTCTCTTATCTAACTTTTCATCTGACTTTTTAATTAAACAACTTTTAGATTATTAATAAACAATCATTTCCATTTATAGATTACAGGAATTAATTAATACCTGTTTTTATTTTAACTTACATTATTTTTTTATTAAAATATTTTTATATTTCAATCTTGTATTTTTTTATTAAAAAAAAATACGTTCAAATACTTTTTTTTTTTTGTTTATGATAAAAAATATTTTTAAAGTTTAGCATCTGTGCGAATATATACGTTTAACAAACATTTTAATTTTAGTGTTTAGTTATTTTTCTTTTTAATACACTTATTTTTATATGCGAACTTAAAAGTTTTTATTTTAATTTAAGGTAACGACATATTTATATATCGTTACAATATACATCATGAATAATTAACTAAAATTGGACACAAAATATGAAAATGTAAGATAAATATCACTACAAAATTAATAAGTAAAAACTGTGAGTCCACAAATCCTGAAAAAAAAAATTAATAAATAGGACACAAAATAGTGATATGCGGCAAAAAAAGGTTAAAAGTAATATATATTCATGAATAATTAACTAAAATTGGACGCAAAATATGAAAATGTAAGATAAATATCACTACAAAATTAATAAGTAAAAACTGCGAGTCCACAAATCCTGAAAAAAAATATTAATAAATAGGACACAAAATAAAGTGATATGCAGCAAAAAAGAAAAAGTTAAAAGTAATATAAGCATCATGAATAATTAACTAAAATTGGACGCAAAATAGGAAAATGTAAGATAAATATCACTACAAAATTAATGTCATCTTAAAAGTACTATATAAATTTTAAAAAACTTATCATAAAGTGAAAACTGCGAATCTACAAATAACTGCGAATCTACAAATATTAAATTTTCTTTTTTAAAAAATGTATCATAAAGTGCGAGTCCTGAAGTAATAATTCTGCAAGTATTCAAATAATAATTTTGTCATCTTAAAAAAACCTATCATAAAGTGAAAACTGCGAATCTACAAATATTAATTTTGTCTTTTTTAAAAAACGTATAAAGTGCAAGTCCAGAAGTAATAATTCTGCAAGTATTCAAATAATTTTGTCGTCTTAAAAAAACCTATCATAAAGTGAAAACTGCGAGTCTACAAATATTAATTTTGTCCTTTTTAAAAAATGTATAAAGTGCGAGTCCAGAAGTAATAATTCTGCAAGTATTCAAATAATAATTTTGTCGTCTTAAAAAAACCTATCATAAAGTGAAAAGTGCGAGTCTACAAATATTAATTTTGTCTTTTTTAAAAAACGTATAAAGTGCTAGTCTAGAAGTAATAATTTTGCAAGTATTCAAATAATAATTTTGTCGTCTTAAAAAAACCTATCATAAAGTGAAAACTGCGAGTCTACAAATATTAATTTTTTCTTTTTTTAAAAAACGCAAAATAGAAAATAGCAAAATGTAAGATAAATAAACGCAAAATAGAAAATAGGAAAATGTAAGATAAATATCACTACAAAATTAATGTCATCTTAAAAGTACTATATAAATTTAAAAAAACCTATCATAAAGGTAAACTGTGAATCTAAAAATAACTGCGAGTCTACAAATATTAATTTTGTCTTCTTTAAAAAATGTGTAATAAAGTGCGAGTCCAGAAGTAATAATTCTGCAAGTATTCAAATAATTTTGTCTTTTTAAAAAAAACACATCATAAAGTGAAAACTGTGAGTCTACAAATCATAATTAATCATAATTCAGTCATCTTAAAAGTACTATGTAAATGTATGAATTTTTTTTTAGTAGAAATAACTACGAATAAAAACTACTGTAATTTATAAGGAAAATAAAAGATGAATATCACAACAAAATGCGTACTTACCCAAATAACGATTACTGCAGTGGACTGAACTGGCTTATATGTTGTAGAATTGCACCAAAATGACCATCTTTGTAGGTATGCCTCCACATAGAGTTTCATCTATTTCCACAATTGTGTTAGGGCCTCCGATTTTCCGCCTTTCATTATGTAACAGCTTCCATGCACATACTTCGCGGAGATAGTTGTTCCAGTAAATCACAGTCTTGTCCGCCATTTCTAACTGGTCAGCACAAAATAGGATAGATGTTAATTCTCTGGACCAACAATATATAAAACGGAGAGCCGTTATGAAGGATATTCTGGAGCCTTCAAACCACGTGCCTTTTCTTATGGGAGTTTTTTTCAGAAAATCCGGAAAATTAATAAAATATAAAATACATCCACTTAATATCATAGAAGAAATAACATGTAAATTACTTACAATTGTTGAGAAAGTAATGATTTCTTTTTAAAAAATGGTAAAAAAATTGCTGAACTATTAAAACACTGAAAATGAATGAAGGATATTCTGGAGCCTTCAAACCACATGCCTTTTCTTATGGGAGTTTTTTTCAGAAAATCCGGAAAATTAATAAAATATAAAATACATCCACTTAATATCATAGAAGAAATAACATGTAAATTACTTACAATTGTTGAGAAAGTAATGATTTCTTTTTTAAAAATGGTAAAAAAATTGCTGAACTATTAAAACACTGAAAATGAACGAAGGATATTCTGGAGCCTTCAAACCACGTGCCTTTTCTTATGGGAGTTTTTTTCAGAAAATCCGGAAAATTAATAAAATATAAAATACATCCACTTAATATCATAGAAGAAATAACATGTAAATTACTTACAATTGTTGAGAAAGTAATGATTTTTTTTTAAAAAATGGTAAAAAAATTGCTGAACTATTAAAACACTGAAAATGAAATCACTGAAAAAAAACGCTGCTGCACTGAAAAAAACGATGCAACAAATAGGAAGAAATCCACTTTTAAATCTCGCGGGTTGAAAAAAATCTCGTGGATGAAAAAATCAAATCTCTCGAATTAGTCATATTAGCGTCTTCATTGCCATGACAACGTTTCATGTGTTCTTCTGGTGACGCAAAGATTGGATAATTACAGCTGTATGCCTTCAGGCTTATGATGTCATAGCAAGGTAACAAAAAATTAAATCTCTAGAATTAGTCATGTCAGTCTCTTCATTGCCATGACAACGTTCATGTGTTCTTCCGACGATGCAAATATCGGATAATTACAGTTGTGTGCCTTCAGGCTAATTATGTCATAGCAAGGTAAATACTGGATTACCCTGTCACATACACATACTATTTTGGAAAATATATTCTTTACTTACTATGATTTCTTTTCCCAACAGCTTCCGACTTTACATTTTGCCTAAATGAACATTTTATTATTACAAAATATAGTTTTTTATTATCTTATCATCAATTAACACATTTTTACATTCCTTTCTTGTTAAAAACAAAAACATTCTATTAAATTTCACAATTTTTTTTTCCCTTTTCCTTTATATTATAATATTCTATTCAGAACAGGATTTAACATCTTTATGTATAAACTTTCCTTTTCAAATCTTTCTTTTTGTTTAATTATACATTCTAAAGGGGTAATCTTAAAATTGACATGAACAAATTTTTCTTTATGTAAATATATTGCTGAATTTCTATCTGACAAATTTATGTAAATATATTGCTGAATTTCTATCTGACAAATGTTGTCAGATAGAAATTCAGCAATATATTTACATAAAGAAAAATTTGGTCATGTCAATTTTAAGATTACCCACAAATGTTGTCAGATAGAAATTCAGCAATATATTTACATAAAGAAAAATTTGGTCATGTCAATTTTAAGATTACCCCTTTAGAATGTATAATTAAACAAAAAAAAAGATTTGAAAAGGAAAGTTTATACATAAAGATGTTAAATCCTGTTCTGAATAGAATATTATAATGTAAAGGAAAAGGGAAAAAAAAAATTGTGAAATTTAATAGAATGTTTTTGTTTTTAACAAGAAAGGAATGTAAAAATGTGTTAATTGATGATAAGATAATAAAAAACTATATTTTGTAACAATAAAATGTTCATTTAGGCAAAATGTAAAGTTGGAAGCTGTTGGGAAAAGAAATCATAGTAAGTAAAGAATATATTTTCCAAAATAGTATGTGTATGTAACAGGATTTTTATTTTTGTTTGTTTTAAAAATTTTTATGAATTTTTTTTCTTCTCCTTTTTATATATTTTTAGTTCCTTGAAAAACACTATAGAAAAAAATAAAGAAATAGTCGAAACGTTGGAAATCTATTTTAATATATATTTCATTTTGGTGGCAAAAAAATAAAAAACAAGTTTTTAAAAGATTTGGTGTATGTTATAATTATTCTTTGATTATCATAAATTTGATTTATTAGCTCAAAAATACAGAACTTAATTATGTTGTTTGCCACATTAATGTATGCCCAGCAAAACTATTTTTAATTCTGTTCTTGAGGGCACCCATAAAATTTGTTTGCTTGTTTTGATAACAATTTATGGAGGGTTTTTTTATAGCCTTTTTCTGTACTTACGTATTAGACCTGCTCTGACATTTCGCAGAAGATTGATACTAATATGAAATCTGCAAAAGTAAATTTTTAACAATACAGATAGTATAAATCTTTTTACACAAAAATTATAAAAGCATTATGATACTAAATAAAAATAGATAGCTGTGAATTTTTAATATGACATTCTGCATTCACAACATGGACAGCAGTTCTCAAATTTTACTTAAAATTAAAAATTTACAAAATGGATACCAAAGCAAATTACCCCCACCCCAAAAAAATAGTACATAAGCTGAATATGATATAAATAAAAGATTTTTTGAATAAAAAAAAAAATCAGTAAACAAAAGCAATTTTGACATGCAATTTATTTAATTCAAATCTGTACATTATTTTGATGAGATTGTGGATTTGAAAGTTATTTGAGACTGATATGTATGTGAAATGTCACAGCAGACCTGATATGTGAATGCCCTTTTTTCTTTAAAATATTATGACTATTAAATATTATAATTTTTAATCATCGATTTGCTTTTAGTCCTGCCAATGACATTTGTTTTTTAAATTTATCTAGCAACACTAGCGTTTCTATTTGCTTATTTAGGATTTCTTAATAAGTTTTTTATTCTACAAATTCCAACTCATTTTAGGAGATTCTTCCAATAGCGTAGTTACTACTAATTTGTTCATTATTTTTACAAGCACTTTAATTGGTCTGTACATAAAAAGATATTTTTAATCAAATTTAGTTTTTACTTGATATATACTTAGATGAAAATCTTTCAATTAAATAATAAAAGATTATAAATAAGTTTTAAAAGCAGCAGAAATATTAGTTTATAAATTACATAAATGGTTGTTATATATATATATATATATATATATATATATATATATATATATATATATACATATATATATATATATATATATATATATATATAATATTTAAATACAAGTATAGTGTATATTCTTAATCTAGATGTAATTAGAGGGAATTTGAATCCAGACTTCAAATCCCCTAATTACATCTAGCTTAAGTATATATATACTATACTTGCATTTAAATATTATACATTCAGCCTGTATTCTGCTATCCCTCTTCTATGTATTTAAATGGTGTTAAGGTCTGACATATGAGATGTGAGACTGACTTACAATCAACATGGGTACAACAAAAAAATTGGCCTATAAGAACTTTGAACATGCCATCATCAGATTTTCAATGATATGAATGGAGTTCAAGTGTGGAGAAGATTGAAGCGTATTCATTAAAGTTTGAAGATTTGCTATCTTAATATAAAAAAATAACATTGACTATATATATGAGTCAGAGATAATGATCTGATCCAACTGGATTAGCACAAAATACATATATTGGAGATCACTTATATATTTCACACTATGTGGTTATATGTATTGGTTGTATAAGATGGAGTGGATGACTGAAGAGAACTTGCAAGTCTGGTTTTAAATTCCTCTAATTATATTTAATATATATGTATATAGTGTACAGTTGTAAAAGGAGGAGGTGCTATCTAACAATCATTCAGTTTAGCATAAGCATGAACAAATATAAAATTACAAATTTATATTAGAGCATGAATAAATAAATAAGTGAAATTATTTATTTATCCAGACATAGAAATATTTGTAATGCATAAGAACCATCAGAATATCTATTTACTGTGTGACTGCTAAGTCCTCTACTGATTCCATTTACATATGATAACCAACACAAGGAAATATAGATCCTAAAACCAAACATAATTGTTATTTTAGTAAAATCAATAGAACCATGATTAATTATAGAAGAAATAATCATAATAATTGCTACTTATGAACTCTATAAATCCCAAAATAAGATATATAAATGGATAAATGAAGCAATGAATTGAAATGAGAACCACCAAGTAAATAAAACAATGAAATTGAATAACAACAATAACTAAACATGTGACTAAATACCTGATACGTTTACAGAATTAGTATACTATAATGCTTTATAAAAAAGTTTTGGTTAAGATTTTTTAAAATTGCTTTTATTATTTTCAATAGAAATAAATAATTAAACGTTTCAAATAATTTTGTGATGTTAAAAATTCCTGGTGTCACTACACTCAATTCACATACATAAATTTACTCTAAGTCAAGGTACTATATTAAAGTATATTCTCAAGTCATTCCTCATTCATGTTGTATTTTATGTATGATATATTCTATGTATGATATATTCTCTGTGCGCATGAGCAGTTATGAATTTGACCTTAGATATTGAATGATTATTTTAAACTAGTTATTAAGTCTTGAAAACATTGACATTGCAGAATAAAATATCTTCATTGATATCAGTGCTTTGCTTTACACATAAAACAAATGTAAACATATCTGCTCAAGGTATTAACCTAGAAAAAAACATTACAAATGTCACATAGATAAGATCTTGTTTTGGGTATGCAGAGTTTAATCATATAATCTATTTATTCATTAATTATTAAAGTTTCTTATTTTATAATGCTATGTCTAATACAATGGCAAACTATTTTTTTTAATAATCAAATCAAAAGGTTTTGATAATGAAAAGAACTCTGCCTAATTGACATAAAATGTAAATTTAATTTAATATTGAGATAATGTCAATATTGCATTGATTCCTTCATAAATGCTTTGATGAATACTGTCAAAGTATGCATTAATGAAACGCAATATTTATGATTGCTTTTTTAAAAAATAAAATTCACAATGTTATCTTTAGAATTGGTTTTTTTTTTTTTTTAAAAAAAAAAAAACTATTACAGAGCATTTGACTAAAATACAAGTTAACTAAAACAATAAATTTGTAATTATAAACATTGATTACGTAGTAATATTTACTGAGGCTATAACCTCGATAAAATGCATATAAAATGCAATAGTAGGGACCTCTACAGGTGTTTTAACCACAAGCTTGTGGTGTAGAGGTTCCTACTATCGCATTTTATACGCATATTATCGAGGTTATAGCCTCAGTAAATATTAAAACAATAAATATAATTAGAAGAGATTTGAACTCAGACTTTTAAGTTCCCTAAAGCTATTCACTCCATCTTATTCAACCAATACCCATGACCACATAATAATGATCCTGATCAACTGATGAATGCTGGTTCAGCATGAAATATCTTTATTGAAGATCATTTATCTTTTTCTCATATATTTGTTCATAAGTATCTGTTGTATAAGATGGAGTGGATAGCTATAGGGAGCATGGAAGTCGGAGATTAAATTTCTTCTAATTACATTAAGTTCAGTTTGGATAATATAGTTAGTTATATTTAAATAAAACAATAATTTCTTTTTTTAAAAATTTAACTCATGATTACAGTAAATTTTAAAGAATATTTTATGCTTATTCCCTAAATTATGCTACTGACCATGACTTTTTTAATCTGATGATTCTCTTCTTTCTTCAGGGCCCCCATAATCAGTAAATGACTCAATAAATTATTATGACTTAAATCGCACTATTTTCATTCATTTTTTCCAGTTATTTTTAATTATACTAGTGGTCAGTTCTTTATAAATCAGTCAAGAGATAGCCATATATTCACTCAAAACTTCAGCTATCTTATCCAGTTCCTTAAATATACAATTAATGAAAGAAATGAATGCTTCTCCAATTTTCATTGCAATTTCTACCCAGAAATGATTTTTATACATTGTCTATCAATAAAAAATATTTTTTTCCTTATAAAAGAACAAATTTTTGCTGATTTTGGAAATTTTCTTTGCTATTCTATCGTAGAAGAAATAAAGTTTCATATTCATATTATTTTTAAAAAGATTATCTTAAATGACAATAAATATGTATTTATATATTTATTGTTAAAAGGAGGTTGCCTTGACAACAGTTTGAAATTGTTGATTATTTTTGATATTGGGATTGTCTAAGTATTGACTGGTTTTTAATGATTATTTATAGACTAATATTTATTTGATATCTTAAAATAAAACATTTTTTTTCGAAATATTATATGTTGTAGCATTTTTTTATTTTAATTAATAAATGAGTGTATAAAATTGCTGATGTGCATGCATGTTTACATTGACTCAGTTTTCTATCCACATTTTATTCATTCCACAATCATTCTAAACATTTTTAGTTGAATCAGAAATTCTCCTCTAAGGAATTTTAATGTGTTCATCCTATCAAAGAAATGAAATTAAACTAAAAGAATAACCTTGGTAGTATTTTTTTTTTCTATTATTTTTTTAATGTATATTTATTTGATTTACCTCCGTTAATTTGTTACATTGATGCAATCTGTGTCAATATATATCAATTGGTAAAGTTTTATATAAAAAGCAATTACTTAAGTTTTTAATAATAATTAGAAACATGTATGTAATAATCTAAGAAGCACATACGATATGCAAGTTGCAGATGCTATACGTCTGAAAACTATTAATCACTCAGTTAAGGCTGAGCGCTTTCGAGGTTCCGTGCCTCGTAATCATAGCCATATTGAAAACTGCGGTATTGTTTGTATTACACTTAATACATTATTACAAACATGTACTTAACTAAATAATCCTTTGTAAACAATTGAACCAGTGGAAAAAATAGGATTCTCTTTTCTTAATATATATATATTTTATAAACAATTTCAATTATTCAAGTGACAAAGTTTATTAGAATTGCAGTCCCACTTACGACCCACTACTCTCAGTGCCATCTTATATTGCTGTCCCACTTGATCTCACACATGTTGAACGATCCATCATCAGATTTTCAATAAAATGGAAGGCTGAAAAGTTGTGGATTGGGGTAGTTTGAAGCCTGTCCATTAAAGTATGAAGATTGGCTATCTTAATATAAAACTGAGCACTGATTGTATATATGTGTGGAGATGATCATCTGGACCAACTGATGAGTGCTGATTTAGCACAAAATACGAATATTTGTGATTATCTTTTAACATATGTGTGATTAGGTGGGTCAGAAATATGAGATGACATTGAGAGTAGTGGGTCGGGTAAAAGTCTGAGTTCGAATCCCGCATACATTACATATATAAATGCAGGTTTAAGCCTGTACAATGTATTAATTTATATAAATAGTGTGTAAAAGGTCTGCCAATCCCTTACATATATATATATGAATTATTTTCCTGTACATGAAGGGTCAAAATGACTAATACATCAACATGGGTAGGATGACAACGTTGGCACTAACATGGGCTTTGAACATTCCATCATCAGATTTTCAATGAAATCGATGGCTGAAGAGTTTTGGGTTTGAGTAGTTTGAAGCCTGTCCATTAAAGTATGAGGATTGGCTATCTTAATATAAAGCTGAGTACTGATTGTATATATGTGTGGAGATGGTAATCTAGACTGACTGATAAGTGCTGGTTTAGCACGAAATATGTATATTTGTGATTATTTATCTTTTAACATGTGTGTGATTAGGTGGGTCAGCAATATAAGATGGCACTGAGAGTAGTGGGTTGTGTGAAAGTCGGGTTCAAATTCCGCACATATTACATATATAAAATTATAAATTGCAATAAATGGAAATGATTACTATTCATTTTAAAATGCTAAAATGGAATATTTCTATTTTATATTTAAGAAATATGTGTGTAAAGTTATGCATTGTTCTGAATGCTAGCATATAGCCAATTATATAATTTTACAGGGGTCTTTGCACTTCATATTACCGAACTTGATCTAGTAAGATCTTTATAATTATGCAAGTGATCTGGATTAGGGCCTTTTCTTGAATATAAGACTATTAAATTGAATGCTATGTAGAAATAAAAAGTATCTACTAAATGCACATGTATACTGTTTCAGATAAGAATGTCAAAATCCATAAAAGAATTTCTGAATGTGGGTATTATAGATATTTATTATCACGTTTTTATTACTCAGAATTACAATACATGAGAGTCAAGTCAAAACAAAATCTAGTTTTCAAAGCATATAAATGAGTTGGAAAAAATCATGTTATGTTTCTGGTAATTTTATCCTTTCTAGAAAAGGATAGAAGAATTCTTCAATTATCACAAAACTTAATGAAATTCCATTCAATCAATGTTCTTGTTTTCAGGGGCACATTGAGTAAATGTTGTATTTATTCATCAGCATATTTAAATATCTACAATTAGAAATAATTCATTCCAGACAAAACATCGTTAAGCAAAATTACATTTGCACACAATCATTTAAATAGCAAAAACATAATATAAAGAAGTGAAAAATTATATTTAAATTAAATTAAACTTTTTTTATACTGCACTAGCATAAAAATATTACATTGCCTCAATTCAGTCTACATTTTGCTTTTCATTATTCCTTATTCCTAAATTGCTACTTACACTAGGATATTACAATTTGAATTGCTTAATCGAAAAATTCCTTTCGATACTATTTGCATTCATTTATTTTCTATAACATGACTAAAATTAGTATGCAGAATGCTTTTAGAATAATTTAGAAAAAAAAAAAGAACATACAGCATTTTTACACCTAAAGATACAAAAAAAAAAAAAACGATAAATAAAGTAAAATACTACTGAAATCACCATTTTTTTTTTATTTTGTTGTAATATCATATATAAATACAATTTATCCAAATCACTTTGAAGGCCTTTTAGAAAAACCCTTTATTTGTACATATATACTGTGCCATTACAATTTGGTCACTAGCCAAATTTATAGTAATGTGCATGTAGAAAAGGTAAAACAAAATCATCATCACAATTTTATATAACCATAAAAGAAGTTGTAGGGCATCCAAGTTTAAACCCTACAAGGTCCAATTTCAAAAGCTTTAAACAGAAAGAATGGGACAACAATTATATGCTTTATTTGTGTGTGTGTTGATAGAAAGGTAATACACACATTTAAACTATTTAATATTTAATTTTTCTTTAAAAAGCAAAGTTATAATGCATACATATAGGCAATGTATGTGTAAATTATTTAATTGTTTTATATTTCAAATATTAAACATTTTAACTTTCTTTAAAACTAACCTATGCTTGATCAATTCTAATATTTTATTCTATACTTCTATTTTGCTTTTCTTTAATTATAAGTGGGATTTAAAAGTTACAGATTTAATTAAATAATTGGGTTATAATTACTAAGCTAGCAATTATAGTATTTAAGGTTAGTTTATGAATGATTTGAAAGAATGAAGGATGTGTGTACATTACATACAAAATTTTACATTTCCTAAATATTGAAAGAAAAGGAAGTATTAAATCTGTTAAATTATTTTTTTTGTACAATTTTTTTTTTGTTAAAAGAGGAAATCTGTTTAATCAGATATCGATCTTTGTAGTAAATTTTTTGTAAATGATTGTCACTTTGGAGCTATAATTTTTGAAATTTTCTTATCAAGATCTAAAGAAGGAAGCTCAAAGATTTGAAGTGTTACCTGGATGTTAAAAAGAAAGAAAAAACAAAAGAAAGGAAATAAGAATTGAGTCTATTTTTTTTTTAAAACAAAAGTGTCTGGAAAAAGGATTGAACTTTTCAGTTGAAAAATAATATAGTTGAAAATAAATTAGAGATCTAATTAAAACAAATTTGTCCAAAAATAGCAAGTGATGCTATCTCTGATTGGTTAAGTTAGCTAAAAATTGGATATAAAAAGCTGTCTTAGATTATTATTGTGATTGATTCAGATTATTAAACTATAATATTGAACGTTGAAAATAAAAAAAAAATGGCTTGCTAGAAAAATTATATGTATATTCCATCGATTCCGGACCATCTGGGGAAGCTGCACATCACATAGGAAAGAAAAGATGTGTCTAAAATAATATTCTACACCTTTCAACTGACCAGATAAATAAGATGTTTTTAATAGAAGAAAGAAAGCATTCACCTGCATTCAAAGAAGATGAATTAATCTACTGATAAATATTAATCATCAAGTCCAATTAATTGTTACAACAACTGATTTTGAACTCAAGAAAATTTACAAATGGGAAAACAACTGCTGTATTTCATCCACATGCTTGACAAGAAGAGAAGAAAATTTACTATAATGATTTCCAAATTGTCCACTAAAGCAAATAACCTCAATAGAGTCATCATCATCAAATAGTTATCCACCTCAAGAAAGAGATTGTTCCCAGTAAAACGGAAATGGTAGCTACAGAAATATAAACATTATACAAGACAAGTTTGAACCCTTGGAAATTCGCTACAAACAAAAGATCGGTAATATGACTTTTTATATCTATTTTCTTTATGATATCAGTCTTAATAAACATTTTAGCAATAAAGTGGTATATTTTTATTTAAAGAACTTTTAAAGACTATTCAGATCGATTAAAACAAGAATGTCTTACTAATAATAACTTTGAGCTTCATAAATTATCTTGAATGTATCAAAATTATATGTTTATTAATTTTACAGTTATGAAATATGAATATGTAAAACAATTTTTTTTTTATGGTATTATGATTTTAGTTTTAACTAATATATTATTATTTTGGTTTTAAATAATATTTTGTTATCATGGGATAAAACACGCACATACATAATAATATTTTTATATGTGTATAATTGGAAGTGAATGTGGAATAATGAGTAGTATTAGAATATTAGATTATTTTGTTTCAAGTTCAGTATAGATTTCAGCGCTTGGAAGGGAGGGGGAGAAAATAATTTAAAACTTTTTTCTAAAACTTGCTCTTTCAATTTTACTAACATTTTTTTTTATTCTATTTACATGTTGGATTTTTTAAGTATGTGTGTTAATGAGCAGATAATATTTTTTGTGTTGAAATACTTTTCATGGTCAATGTGACGTCCAACTTAATACAAAATACATTTGAAGGGAAAGGGGGAAGAACTTAAAATTAATCTGAGGAGTGTTATATAATCAATTATTATTATTATTCATGTCAATTTTCATATTTATCTAGAAATTTTTATGTATATGTTAGAAATGTAGTAATAAATATTAGTTTGTTTTATTAAACGAGGCGTATATATTTCATTAAGTGTAGTCTTGGTTAAGTGTGATTATTCATCATCATCAATGGTTGAATATTAGTTATTTAAGATATAATTAAGTATGCTAAAATTAAGCAATAATTATGCATTTCTTTATAAAATTTAGTTTTATGTTTAGGCTTAGTCCTAGAGCTGTAGTTGAAACCCTTGTCATTATCGTTATTATTATCATCATCATCATCATCATCAACGTTTTAATTAATGAGCTGTTTAACTGTTTAAAGGCCATAAATAAATATTGATTTTATAATATTTAGTGATCTCTTAGTATTATTATAACCACATCCCATCATCTATTTCATGCAAGGATGAGTGAATTGCCATCCTAAATTAGTTATATATAATCTGAGCTAGTGAACTTATAAAATATTGAAACACATTTGTTATGTTAAGATCTGAGAAATGATTTATGTCTAATATACTCCACTTTGGTTTAAAGATGTTTTACTTTTACCTAACTATTAGTGCTTATAGTGATATGGCTCAAAAAGCAAAATCTCTCATTTTTATTAGAAATAAAGTACCAAAAAGGGATTCAAACCCGGTACATGTGAAAGGTTATCAGATATAACCGTGTCTAGATTCAGATAATCTAGTGGCGCCCTGCTAGACCATATTCACTTAGTATTTGTTTAAACATGCACTTAACATCAAACCAAGAAATGAAAGTGGATAAAACCTACTGCCTGTATACCTGAGTTATATTTTATTGAATTATTAGTGTACTCACTTCACGTGATTTTCATATACGTGATTACTATAATACATTGCTATAATAATTTCTTATATATATGTTTTATTTGATACTTTAATTTTGGTTACAATGGCGCTAATATTTATAATAATATATTATGATCATTTTAGGGACTCCTTTACTCAGGTATGGTAATATCTTTTTTTTTTTGAACTCATTTATTTTGGTTACAATGGACACCCAACTGGGGCCTGATATTTTACCATATACCTGAAAAAGAGAGTCTATAGAATGATGGGAGATGTGTGGTTAAAAATAGAGAAAATTTTTTTAGTAAAATTTTTTTTTCAGTAAAAATTTTTTTTTTTGGCTTACAAAATTTTCTTGGCCAAACAGTCTTATTTTAGATGATGATGTTTAATATGATTTAATTTTTCATTGATGATGATAAAATGGGTACAGCCATAAAACAGCTTAGTTTTTTTTTTATCAATTTTGAAAATAGAGATGAATATCACAACTTAAGACAAAGGTGAAATAAATAATAGATTTTTTTTTGTGGAACATTAAAATAATTTATTGCCAGATAGGATAGGCATAGTAATAGTGATGAATTATGGAATAGTAGTCTCATGTGTGTTTGGGGAGTTCATTTTGTAAAAAGTCTATGATTTTAGAGGTTTGATTGGATGGTTGATCGTTGGAGTTTGGTTGGTTAGATTGCAGTTTTGATGATGAGTGGAGAGTTTTGTCATTGCCTTGAGAATGCTATGTATTTCGTGTAACTTATGAATGATCAAACCCATTCACTGCTCCAACCCAATTTATATGTTATCTTTATTTTATCATGAAGCAGTTAACAGCAGTCCTGCCATGATACCAGCCTATAAGTCTCCAAGAGAGAGAGCAAGGTTTCGTTTTTGTAGTCTATAATAAGCAGGGCATTCCTTGATACTTGCCACATAAGACTCCAAGAGAGAGAGCAAGGCATAGTTTATCTATTTTAGCCCCTAAGACTTAATACATCTTTTATTGCAACAGAGTTTGCTTCATTTAATCAAGGGTTGTGGTAGTTAATAAGTGATCGAATTGGGATGATCTTCTGAGTGCTCGTGATGCATTGTGTGATTATAGTGTTGTGACTGAATTCTTTTATTTATCTCAAGATTGTGAACTGCTAGTCATTCTGTGGACTGTCAATATCTGTCGGATTTCTGGGAGAATGGATGAATGTATAATTTGGGCTATTACAGACAGACATGCACTATATAGATTATTGTTGTGTAGTTCATTAAATAAGGATATTAAAAAAATTTTTTTTGTTGTATTTGTAAATGCATAATAAGGTGAAAATCAAATCAGTCAGTTGGTCAGAATAGGTGTCAGACAGGGAGAAGATGTGTGGATTTCTGATGGTCAGGGAAGTACAGATGGGATATATATAGTTTTATAACATGAGTGAACTAAATTATAGTATGGAAGAGGTTATGGAAGAGGAAGGTGCCCCAATACCAGGAATCAGTGATCGTTTTCATACTGAAGAAGAGGTGGGAAACTCAAGAAAAGAGGAAGTAGAGGGAAATACCTCTAAAGTCAGTAGCAGTAATAAGGCCCCAAGTGTGGAAATGTAGATGAGGAGCCAGAAGTGGGCCAGGCTCAGATAGCAAAGATGGCACCATCAGACATGGACATGATAATGCAGATGCTCAGAAGTATGAGAGAGGAGAGTAAGCAAAGTATGGTAAATCTAGAACAAAAGATAGAGAAAAATAATAAAAGTATGGTAAATCTAGAACAAAAGATAGAGAAAAATAATAAAAATATAGAAAGTCTAAGAAAAGATAGTAAGCAAAATATAGAAAGTATGCTAGAAGATAATAGAATCTGGAGAGAAAGTTTAAGAGATGATAAAAAAGGCATAGAAAGTGTAGAAAGTTTAAAACAAGAGGATAAGAGATGTGAAGATGAATTAAAAGATCGTATTAATGTAGGGCTGCAGGATCAGTCAAACCCAAATTCAAGGCATATTACATAAGGTACCAAGAGTCCATATCTCTAAATAGAGTTTGTAATAGGAGGTTATATAAAATAATTCCTCCGGATATGTTTTATAAATATCCAGTCAAGATGAAAAATGGAAATATTAAAAAGGGACTGGATGTACAGGTGCATTTTTATGCAGACCACAATATGTTTTGAAAAGAAAAAGCCATTCCAAATTACCAAGAAAATAGGGGAGAATGCCTTTATGCTTGCTGCTCTTGATGGGAATAAGGGGACCTATAATGCTAGGAGTTTGATCCCTTATACTTCAGCAGAATAGCCTGGCAAAGATCTCCAAATAAATTACTTTTAGGTTTTCTAATGAAAAATATATTTACCAGTAGTTAATTTTTTTTTTTATATATATTATAAGTGTTTATTATTATTAGTGTATTTATTAGTTAGGATTTTTTTTAAAAATATAGTTAAAACAAAAGTGCTGATGATTTTATCCGAAGGGGGAGAAAGTTGTGCCATTACAATTTGGTCACTAGCCAAATTTATAGTAATGTGCATGTAGAAAAGGTAAAACAAAATCATCATCACAATTTTATATAACCATAAAAGAAGTTGTAGGGCATCCAAGTTTAAACCCTACAAGGTCCAATTTCAAAAGCTTTAAACAGAAAGAATGGGACAACAATTATATGCTTTATTTGTGTGTGTGTTGATAGAAAGGTAATACACACATTTAAACTATTTAATATTTAATTTTTCTTTAAAAAGCAAAGTTATAATGCATACATATAGGCAATGTATGTGTAAATTATTTAATTGTTTTATATTTCAAATATTAAACATTTTAACTTTCTTTAAAACTAAGCTATGCTTGATCAATTCTAACATTTTATTCTATACTTTTATTTTGCTTTTCTTTAATTATAAGTGGGATTTAAAAGTTACAGATTTAATTAAATAATTGGGTTATAATTACTAAGCTAGCAATTATAGTATTTAAGGTTAGTTTATGAATGATTTGAAAGAATGCAGGATGTGTGTACATTACATACAAAATTTTACATTTCCTAAATATTGAAAGAAAAGGAAGTATTAAATCTGTTAAATTATTTTTTTTTGTACAATTTTTTTTTTGTTAAAAGAGGAAATCTGTTTAATCAGATATCGATCTTTGTAGTAAATTTTTTGTAAATGATTGTCACTTTGGAGCTATAATTTTTGAAATTTGTCTTATCAAGATCTAAAGAAGGAAGCTCAAAGATTTGAAGTGTTACCTGGATGTTAAAAAGAAAGAAAAAACAAAAGAAAGGAAATAAGAATTGAGTCTATTTTTTTTTTAAAACAAAAGTGTCTGGAAAAAGGATTAAACTTTTCAGTTGAAAAATAATATAGTTGAAAATAAATTAGAGATCTAATTAAAACAAATTTGTCCAAAAATAGCAAGTGATGCTATCTCTGATTGGTTAAGTTAGCTAAAAATTGGATATAAAAAGCTGTCTTAGATTATTATTGTGATTGATTCAGATTATTAAACTATAATATTGAACGTTGAAAATAAAAAAAAATGGCTTGCTAGAAAAATTATATGTATATTCCATCGATTCCTGACCATCTGGGGAAGCTGCACATCACATAGGAAAGAAAAGATGTGTCTAAAATAATATTCTACACCTTTCAACTGACCAGATAAATAAGATGTTTTTAATAGAAGAAAGAAAGCATTCACCTGCATTCAAAGAAGATGAATTAATCTACTGATAAATATTAATCATCAAGTCCAATTAATTGTTACAACAACTGATTTTGAACTCAAGAAAATTTACAAATGGGAAAACAACTGCTGTATTTCATCCACATGCTTGACAAGAAGAGAAGAAAATTTACTATAATGATTTCCAAATTGTCCACTAAAGCAAATAACCTCAATAGAGTCATCATCATCAAATAGTTATCCACCTCAAGAAAGAGATTGTTCCCAGTAAAACGGAAATGGTAGCTACAGAAATATAAACATTATACAAGACAAGTTTGAACCCTTGGAAATTCGCCACAAACAAAAGATCGGTAATATGACTTTTTATATCTATTTTCTTTATGATATCAGTCTTAATAAACATTTTAGCAATAAAGTGGTATATTTTTATTTAAAGAACTTTTAAAGACTATTCAGATCGATTAAAACAAGAATGTCTTACTAATAATAACTTTGAGCTTCATAAATGACCTTGAATGTATCAAAATTATATGTTTATTAATTTTACAGTTATGAAATATGAATATGTAAAACAATTTTTTTTTATGGTATTATGATTTTAGTTTTAACTAATATATTATTATTTTGGTTTTAAATAATATTTTGTTATCATGGGATAAAACACGCACATACATAATAATATTTTTATATGTGTATAATTGGAAGTGAATGTGGAATAATGAGTAGTATTAGAATATTAGATTATTTTGTTTCAAGTTCAGTATAGATTTCAGCGCTTGGAAGGGAGGGGGAGAAAATAATTTAAAACTTTTTTCTAAAACTTGCTCTTTCAATTTTACTAACATTTTTTTTTTACATTCTATTTACATGTTGGATTTTAAAGTATGTGTGCTAATGAGCAGATAATATTTTTTTTCTTGAAATACTTTTCTCATGGAGTGAAAATCATGGTCAATGTGACGTCCAACTTAATACAAAATACATTTGAAGGGAAAGGGGGAAGAACTTAAAATTAATCTGAGGATTGTTATATAATCAATTATTATTATTATTATTCATGTCAATTTTCATATTTATCTAGAAATTTTTATGTATATGTTAGAAATGTAGTAATAAATATTAGTTTGTTTTATTAAACGAGGCGTATATATTTCATTAAGTGTAGTCTTTGTTAAGTGTGATTATTCATCATCATCAATGGTTGAATATTAGTTATTTAAGATATAAGTAAGTATGCTAAAATTAAGCAATAATTATGCATTTCTTTATAAAATTTAGTTTTATGTTTAGGCTTAGTCCTAGAGCTGTAGTTGAAACCCTTGTCATTATCGTTATTATTATCATCATCATCATCGTCATCAACGTTTTAATTAATGAGCTGTTTAACTGTTTAAAGGCCATAAATAAATATTGATTTTATAATATTTAGTGATCTCTTAGTATTATTATAACCACATCCCATCATCTATTTCATGCAAGGATGAGTGAATTGCCATCCTAAATTAGTTATATATAATCTGAGCTAGTGAACTTATAAAAATATTGAAACACATTTGTTATGTTAAGATCTGAGAAATGATTTATGTCTAATATACTCCACTTTGGTTTAAAGATGTTTTACTTTTACCTAAATATTAGTGCTTATAGTGATATGGCTCAAAAAGCAAAATCTCTCATTTTTATTAGAAATAAAGTACCAAAAAGGGATTCAAACCCGGTACATGTGAAAGGTTATTAGATATAACCGTGTCTAGATTCAGATAATCTAGTGGCGCCCTGCTAGACCATATTCACTTAGTATTTGTTTAAACATGCACTTAACATCAAACCAAGGAATGAAAGTGGATAAAACCTACTGCCTGTATACCTGAGTTATATTTTATTGAATTACTAGTGTACTCACTTCACGTGATTTCCATATACCTGAGTTATAATACATTGCTATAATAATTTGCTTATAATTCTTGATAGTGTTATATTTTGAACCTTTACTTATGATCATTCTATGGACTACTCAGGTATGGTAAATATTTTTTGATACTCTTTAATTATGTTACAATATATATAT